>LR749507.1:3644538-3707038 GCA_902729485.2 Mus minutoides
TTTCTGAAATGAGCTCACAGGCAGAGGCTCTACTACATCTGATTGCAAAGTGGAAGACATTCATAATAGAAACAGCATGGAATAAATCATGAAATCTACATTAAAAATAGACTCCCTCACATTAAGTATTTTCAAATTCCTTTTACAGTGAACATACAGTCAAACCGCTTCGTCAGATCTGACCTTTCTTCGTGGCTTATCTGAACCAAATGAAAAGAATTTAAAAATAATAATGGGAGATATCATACACAAACAGAGTTACAGATTAAAACCATGGCATCTTTGTGTTACTGCCGCCTGAGCTAACTGGATGGAGTTAAACATATCGTGTTTGCTCACGCCTCTGTTTTTCCTCTCTGTCAGTGGAGGTATAAATACGTAGCCCCTGGCCTTTTCAAACCCACACTGCCATATTTCATTTATGGCATCCAATAAGGTCAAAGGCAAAGAATAAAAACTACCCACAAGGGCTAACTTTGTCAATTTAAAACGTGCTTCGCCATCTAGCCCATTGTTGAGCAAGCTGTTCAAATAACGTCTTGGTTCACATGTCTGTGGGGCTCTGGTAGGCTTCAAAGTCCCTGGGAAAGCCTATGCAAGCTTGAAATCTAACCCCCTTCACCTTTCTATCTTTTTGTCTCCTGTTCTCTGATCTCTTTAATCCAGAATCTTTAATAGAAAAATTCTACTGCAACACAGGAAACAGCAGGGACTCAGAATCCCATTACTGGTTATTTAAAGCAACATCTGTAGTCTTTTGAACATGTCAAGAGCAACTTAGGTGACCTCTTGGGACTCTTCTTCAAACACATTCTACTAAACACACATAAACACAAGTAAAACATAATTTAAGTGCTGATTGTAGAAAAATCCTCTGCAGAAACTAAGCGAGTAATAATGGAGCTAGCACTAAGTATTTCAACAAAAGTCTGTTCAAGAAAAACAAACAATAGCCCCCAATCCTACATAGATATCAGATTAATTAATTAATTAATGCAAGTGCAGGGTTGTTTTGTTTGTTTTGGATGAGGAATATGAAGGAGCAAAATCTCGAATATAACCTTCCTGTGCCTAGTGCTTCATAGAGCAAATGTGTCTACCAGAACCAATGACCTGAGCAAAAAAGAAAGTAAGAAAGTTACATGTGTGACTCTCCCTCTATTTCAATTAGAGGACAATGCTGACAGCATTTTCTAGATTATCTCTAAAATGTAAAAGGCTCAACTGTCAGAAACAAAGCAAAAGCTTGATATGTTGTACACATCATTTATATATTTATATATATATGTATGAGCCAAAGCACTAAGTTTTTTTTTTTTTTAAATTTCCTCTCTATATTATGCCACAGTTGTTCTGTTAAAGGAGAACTCTCAGTGTTAACAGCCAACTCCTGCCATTAACTTGTGGAAAGAAATCCATAGCACAATACATATGTGATTGTACCTAGAGAGATAAGTGCATACCAGACTTTGTATCTTAATAAAAATATTGTAATACAGTAGACCTTAATTAATGATGGTGGGTAGTAACCTTTAGTCCCCTAATACTGTACAGATAAAGTCATTGTGTAAAGCAAGACCAGAGGATGAAAGAGAAAGAGAGGAGCACAGCCACTATAACAGAACAACATGGCTCACATAAGTAGCAAAATCTTCAACAAAATACCTCCCTCTGGAGCTTTATGGTTTTATAATAATCAGAGGATGGGAGGCACTTAGAAAAGCTGAATGACAGTGGAAAGAAGCTAAAATAAATAACAATAAGGAAAAGAACATCCACACAAAAAGAATGTCTGAAAGGCAAATTTCATCAGCACTCAATCAGCTACTGGGCCTTCTTCCAGAAATAAGAACAAAGTATGTGGCAACACCAAAGAATTCTTCCTCAGCCCACAAAATCACTCCAACATAGATTGAACGCATGAGCATTCCCTCTAAAAAAAGTTGTGTTTTCCACGTTGTCTTTGGTTCTCACAGCACTTCTCATGTAACCTTCAGATAACACCAGGTCCCACAACAAAGCAAACACTTACCAGATGATGGATCAATACGCCCCAAAGCCATGAAGAAGAAATACCACTTACCTGGGAAAAGAAGAGAGGAATTCAGAATTAAGGTATGTAGCTTAAAGGCAATTATAGCATTTCTCAGATTATTTGAGTTCCTGGATGACTGGTATTTTCATAGTGACCATCATTAAGGTTTTAGAGAAAAAAGATTTGATGTATTTGTGCAGGAAGGCAAGTTAGTAAGGAGTGAGGAAGTCATCCACTGATGAACTATCATGAAACCCTTGTGAATTAATTTCACTCTAAATCGCAGTAACACATTATCTTCGGTGGGCTAAAGGTGGGGAGAATGTTATCAGAAACCAGAACGGAATGGAAATACACTTTGGTTGTTTCCAGGCAGAGGAAGAGATAGTCAGAGTCAAAGCCCAGAAAGGTCTATACAATGAATCTCTACCCAGTTATCAAAGATTCTGCTTCTCTGAACAAGTGTTTCCCATTACCTATGTGATTCAGATTGGCCAAAGAGCTCATAGAATTAACAAAGTTTTTGATGATGAAGTCATAATAGCTTACTCTCTTCCAAGTTCTTAGATTTGTGATCATGAAACAAGCACTCTGAGTTCCAGTTAACTGATCTGACATTTCAATATTTCAATGGACAAATTATTCAAAGTATATATAGTAATTTGTATGAACCTTCTAATTTCAGAATTTCAGTTGTTAATTTTTATAACAAAAGACCATGGCTCAGCCACCCCACCAGGCAACAAGATAAGAAAAGAGTCAGCATGCACTAGAGATTAACACATATGTAAATCAGGTTGTAGTGATAGTCTACAGTACATAAATAACTACTTTAGCTGTCCTATTCTTAGTTTTAGAATACAGAATAGCCTTTATTCTAAATCCTTAAGTCTTATAAAATATTAAAAAGGGATTTATATAAAATAATGGAATAAGAAACATATCTAAGAGTGACTTAAAAAGGAAAAGGTGAGAAGTGTTTTTTTTAGATATCTTCTTAATTTACATTTCAAATGCTATCCCGAAAGTTTCCTCTCCCCATCCCCTGCCCTGCTACCCTGCCCACCCACTCCCACTTCTTGACCCTGGCATTACCCTGTATTGGGGCATATAAAATTTGCAAGACCAAAGGGCCTCTCTTCCCAATGATGGCTGATTAGGCCATCTTCTGCTACATATGCAGCTAGAGACACGAACTCTGGGGGTTCTGGTTAGTTCATATTGTTGTTCCTCTTCTAGTGTTGCAGACCCCTTCAGCTCCTGGGGTTCTATCTCTAGCTTCTCCATTGTGGGCCCTGTGATCCATCTTATAGATGATTATGAACATCCACTTCTGTACGAGACAGCTATATCAGGGTCCCTTAAGTAAGCACTAGCTGTCCTATGCCATAGTGTCTTGAGTTTAATGACTGATTATGGGATGGATCCTCCCTGGTGGGGTAGTCTCTGGATGGTCTATCCTTTCATCTTAGCTCCAAACATTGTCTCTGTAACTCCTTTCATGGGTATTTTGTTTCCTATTCAAAGGAGAAATGAAGTATCCACACACTGGTCATCCTTCTTGATTTTCTTGTGTTTTGCAAATTGTATCTTGGGTAATCTAAGTTTCTGGGCTAATATCCACTTATCAGTGATCGCATATCCAATGACTTCTTTTGTGATTGGGTTACCTCACTAAGGATGATATCCTCCAGATACATCCATTTGCCCAAGAATTGCATAAATTCATTTTTTAATAGCAGAATACTACTCCATTGTGTAAATGTACTACATTTTCTGTATCCATTCCTCTGTTGAGGGACATCTGGGTTCTTTCCAGCTTCTGGCTATCATGATAAGGCTGCTATAAACATAGTGGAGCATGTGTCCTTTTTACCAGTGGAACATCTTCTGGGTATATGCCCAGGAGAGGTATTGCTGGATCCTCCGGTAGTACTATGTCCAATTTTCTGAGAAAATGCCAGACTGACTTCCAGAGTGGTTGTACAAGCTTGCAATCCCACCAGCAATGGAGGAGTGTTCCTCTTTCTCCACATCCTGCCAGCATCTGCTGTCACCTGAATTTTGGATCTTAGCCATTCTGACTGGTAAGGTGGAATCTCAGTGTTGTTTTGATTTGCATTTCCCTGATGATTAAGGATGGAGAAGTGGTTTATAGGCTAAAGTTACTCTTTTATTTCCACAAAAATATTCATAATTTTTTCCTTCTTTTTTCTTCTCTCTTTTTCTCTTTCTCGCTTTCCTTCCTTCCTCCCTCCCTCCCTCCCTCCCTCTTCTTTCTTTCTTTCTTTCTTTCTTTCTTTCTTTCTTTCTTAGACATCTATCAAATGTTTTCTGTATATAAAAGTTGATATCACCAACACTCTCAAAGTTCAAGGGAAAAAGGATGTTTTTATATAAATCAAGATGGTGGAAGGAGCTGGAGGGATGACTCAGTGATCAAAAGCACTGACTGCTCTTCCAGAGGTCCTGAGTTCAATTCCCAGCAACCACATGGTGGCTCACATTACATTCCCATCTGTAATGGGATCTGATGCCCTCTTCTGATGTGTCTGAAGACAGAGACAGTGTATTCATATACATTCAATAAATAAATAAATAATTTAAAAAGATAGTGGAAGGGAACTATGGGTAACAAGCAAAGTCTAAGTAATAGAGGAATGCTGATGTGAGCCAGGATAGCAGGAGAAATTTTATGGGGGAAATGTGAAAATACACACAAAGGTGAGAGAAGATTTTGAGAAGGGTGCTTTGAAACTATTCCCAGGTCATGCATGGTAACAATATATGGAAAAGTACAGGAAACTGAGATTCACCAAAGACTCTACCTAATCAATGGAAGTCAACTTTATCTCTTGAGTGATTTCTATTAAAATGCAATGGACAACGGTATGAAGAGGCAGCTGAGGGCCTTGACACAGTGTTCCTGAATTTTTCCTGCTCTCTTGGAAGTGACATGGCCATCCAAGTACAAAAGTCTTCATGGGCATGTAAAGGGACAGTACAACAATTGTGACAGCTTCTTCTTCTAGCTACCTGTTGTGTCTGGTGTGGGACTAGTCCTCTGAAATCCAAACTTGTATATTTACATAGACAAGAAAGGTTGGTTTGCATGGTATCACTGACCCTCAAGGAACTTGGAAGATGGGACCTATGACCCTGCTCATCTCCCTTGGCCAATATTCCTCAGGAATATTCTTCATATCTCTAATATCTAACTCCACCCACTCCTCTCCCACACAGCCACATACCATTAATCTTTTAGGAATTTCATTATTTGAAATTCTAACACATCCCTGACATCAGTTCCAATAAACTAATTGTCTGGATAAGTGACTTTTTGTCTCTTACTTGGTCATACTTAATCCCTTTAAATAAATTTCAGGTGAGTATATGGTATGCATTTATGTACAGGTAAATAATCTTTGGACATTAAACATTTCAAACATTAGAGAAGGTTCAATATAATTTAGTTCCTGTGTATAAGAGTCTTACAAGGAAAACTCAACAGGATCATAGAGGCAGAGATGGGAGCCATGGGTCTGTAAGCTAAGGATGGCAGTGATTGTTACAGTCACAAGAAGCCAAGAAGAACCCTGGAACAACCTGTCATAGGGTGTCTATTAGCATAACAATATACCATGAGTAAAACACAAAGTAACTTGGCAGGGCAAGGGTTTATTTGGCTTATAATTCCATTGCACTGTTCATTGTTGGAGGAAGTCATGACAGTAATTTAAACAGGGCAGGAACTTGGAGGGGTGATTCTTACTGGACTGCATCCCATGCCTTGCTCAGACTGCTTTCTTATATAACCCAAGATCACCAGTCCAGGAATGGCCCCACCCACCATGGCTTCCCCTCTCCAGTCCATCACTAATTAAGAAAATGTCCATGCCCAATCAGGGACCACCAGACAGGAGCCTGGCCTAGCTGATCTGAGAGATCCACCCAGCGGAAGCTGGATGGAAGCTGGTGCACAGACCCACAGTTAACCATCAGATGGAGCTTGGGGAGTCTTGTGGAACAATTAGGGGAAGGATTGAGGGACCCAAAGGGGAAAGGGACTCCACAAGAAGACCTATAGAGTCAACTAACCTGGACCCATGGGTTCTCCCAGAGACTAACCACCAACCAAAGAGCAAGCATGGACTGAACCTAGGCTGCTCACCTCCCACCCAGATCCACTCTGCACATATGTAGCAGATGTGCAGCTTGGTCTTCCTGTGCATCCCCCAACAACTGGAGTGGGGGCTATTCCTGAATCTGTCACCTGCCTGTGGATCCCATTCCCCTAGCTGGGCAGCCTTGTCTGACCTCAGTGTGAGAGGATGTGCCTAGTCCTGCAGTGACTTGATGTTCCAGGTGGGGTGATACTCCTTGGGGGCCTCTCCCTTCTTGGAGGAAGAAGTGTGGGTAAAGGGGTGTGTGTGGAGGGACTGGGAAGAGGGGGCCTGCAACTGAAATGTAGATGAACAGGGAAGTAAATTAATGGAAAGAAAAGAAAAGGGCATACAGGCTTGCCTACAATCTGATCTTATGGAGGCACTCTTTTAAAGTGAGGTTCCCCCCTTTCAGATAACTCTAGATGGTATCAAGTTGATATAAAACTACCCAGCAAACTTCTAAGGAGTGTCCAGAAGGAACTAATCCTACCAAGACCTTACTTTTGTACTCCTAGCCTCAAGAATTGCAGCAATAAACTTCTGCTGTGTGTACACGTTTATCTGCTATATTTTTCCTGAAGTGGCACTAGGAAATCAGCATATATTTGTAGAAAAAAAAGGGGAGGGGAATCCTGAGAATCACTGTCATGATAGGTGGTGGTAATTTTTACAGATGTGAATTTGTATTTGGTTGGGTATTATGATAGTGATGTTAATACAGGAAGAAATACACAAGGGCTTTCTTATGAGAGATATCTGCTAACGGCTTTAGTGAGGAAATAGAATCAGACAGGGAGAGAGATAAAAATATGAGTAAAAATTGTTGATACTTCTGAGAGGTGAAAAAGCCACTGGAGAGTTCTTAGCTTCTTCCTAGAAAGGAGAATCCTTGCCTCCACAGACCCAGGCTTGGACCATGACCTCTAAGGCAAGCCCTACAACTCCATCAGTTCAGCCAGATAAAGCCCAAGCGGCTCTAAACAATCAGAAATCCCAGGCAAAGAGACGAAGAAGACTTAGATTGGACTAGGAGGGCCACATGGAGAATGCACAAGGAGATGAGACAGGTTTTGACAGAAGCAGAAGTTTTAGCCTCCAATGCATGTATAGGGTATTGGGATGGAGGGTGCGAGGACCGGGGTGGAGGTTTCTGAGTCCTTTGACACAAAAGTCTCAGTCACGGGAGATCATGACAAGTCTGAGCACAACTAGAGATGAGGAAAACCCCCACTGAAGCCCAAAATGCTACAATGGAGAGGATAAAGAGGGGAACAGAAAGAGACCTCAAAGCAATGGAATTTGCAGAAGAGCATAGGAGGCCAGCTGACGTGGGGCAGCAGTGTCCTGAGATTCCAACGAGAAGCTGTGTGGGCTGGTGAGGGACTGTAGAGCAACCAAAGAAGATAAAAACTGAGGCAGAAGTGAGCTCTCGCCGTTAGGAACACTGGTGAGACTGGGTGATGGAATGGAAGCCTGGTCTTAGGTGGAAAGCAATGAGCCATGTGAGATTAGGGTCAGGTCCAGCAGGGGCAGGCTCTCTAGTTCCTGCTTTGCTCATGATGATGTTGAGGGAGACAGGATTTAAAGGTGGTCGGGGAGGGGGGCTGGGAGCTCAAACTAATCCGAGGTACAGCATTAGGCTTTGAAGATGGAAAATACCTAACAGTAGATAAAATAGCATTCTAGTTACTACTGTGTTCTTTTTTCCTAACCCATCTACAAAATGTTAAGGTTTCTGTTCTGGGATTTGTATTCTCAACAAGATGAAGAATAGAAAGATGCATTCTTGGGATCTGAGCATCTGTATACTTTGAAATTGTGCTAGTCCCATTTACCATGCCCTTCCCTTTCATGGGACAAGAGAATCGATCTCCAGCTGATTGTAATCAGGAGGAGAGAATAGCTCGGTGTTGCTTCATTCGTCGGTCTAATTGGGAATTCTCATAGCAAGCCTGTTAGCATGCCATGGTTACCAGCCTACCGCTGTAGCTGCAGATTTTCCGCAGGGAGCTTTTAGCCAACAACTAACAGATCAATACCTGTGCTTCGTGGGAGATGAGGTGTTCCCATAGCCACCACCCTGACCTCTTCATTGCTCGCAGCTGGAGGAGCTTCCCTGGGTTCCCAACCCTCTGCCTACCCCCTTGCTGATCACAACAATGTTACTAAGAAGTTATGCAAAGAATTTAGTCACATGGACATCCTGATGGCTAAAGATCAAGTCAAATAAGTCATGTAACCCGGTCCTGCTTACATTTGCTTTTATTTTATATTTTCTTGGGAATCTAATAGTGCTCAGGTGAGGCTGTGAAGAGGAGGGAGTCTCTTCAAATCAGAAGCTCCTGAAGCCAGAGCTTGAGGCAAATTGGTCCTGTTTTTGTTACCTCCTCTTATCAGTAGATACACAGGTGGGGTGGAGGGGGGGGAAGGCATCCACGTGGAGACAGCTTGGGATGGGGAGGAGGTGTGGGATGTGGAGCAGTGGGAGGGTGGATGGGGGGTGGGGAATGGAATATGGAGTGTAAAAAATGAATTACAAATAAAATTTAATTAAAAAAAAACTATGCATGTGCGAATGTGTGCACGCTCACACACAACCAACTGATTTGGGTTTGTGTTATGTTATGTTCCATCACAAACTATCTTGTTTTCTCAGTTAATGCCATTTCAGAAACATTTTACATTGGTTTTGTAGGTTTTTATGCTGAAATAACATTCTTACTAAGTTGCTTTGTATTGCAAACTGAATGAACTGAATCACATCAAATGCCAGGAAAAATCCAACTAGATTGTTTTGAAATGTGCATGTGGTTAATGTCCCTATGTTTTTGCTCACAAATGCTAATTTTCTATGAAAGGAACGAATAGAGCACACCTCAAATGACTCCATTTCAGTATGAGTTATTACAGTGCTTGTGTTGTGAGCTGAAATCGAAGCTGACAAAGGCTGCCATGCTACTAACTCAGGACTTATTGTTACACGTACAAACATGTTTGGAATTCCAGTGCCAGCGAGGGTTACAGCTATCCAGAGCCAAGCTCTCCAGAGAGGAAATCTGCCAGAGCCCTTTTAGCCACATGCCTGTAGGAATTTGTGCACTTAATTAAATGCAGACCAAGCAAGCGGCAGAGATAGCGCTTATTCATATGCTTGTCACAGGATCAGCAGATGGCATTGCATGAGGGGCTGAAATTCCCTAATGGCATGCATCACATTCTGCAGAACACATTGGACACAGGTAGCTATCACCTCTAATATCATATATATTATGTATGTATGTGATAACAAAAATAATATATATGCATGGAAGGAAAAGTCTATATGATGTTTCAGTGACCTAATTTTATTTTATTTTTTAATTAATTAATTAATTTACACTGCAATTTGAGCTTCCTCTCCCTCTTCTCCCTTCACCCACCAAAAAAAAAAGAAAAAAGTTGCAACAATTGATATGGCAAGGCCTCCAAACATGTTCTGACAAAATGTTAGTAATCATTCACCTTTTGACTACAAGATGAGGCACCGTATACAATACATAATATTTGGTGACCTCTGTGGACCATATCCTGGAAGTTCATTTTGTCCTAGGATTTTCCTAAGATTAAGGTTGTGTCTGAACAGAAACTGCTGGTGAGATGTTATGTAGCCACACAGACACTCACAGTGAGAACAAGCAGGGAGACATGCAGCAGGTGAGTTGTGGCGAAGAAACTTTAGCGGGGGAATTCAACATCTGGTCTTCATCTCCTTGAGTGTGGTTTCCTTTAAACCCAAGGAATATGAAAGGCATATCACTCCCTCGGTTATACAATATAAAGGTCCCATCTTGCTAGCATGCTCTGTGTGTGTGTGCTTATGCTGATGTATATGTATGTGTGCTGCTGGCTTTCAAGAAGTAATCTGCCCAGAATTGTAGAACTGTAAAGCAAGGTCTCTAGATCAGACCAGACTCAAAGCTAACTTCCAGAAAGACCATGTTCTGATTAAATAATTACAACCTCTACTCTCCCTTCCTGCCCATGCTCCAATATCAGCTTGCATGAGGGGATGAGGAACAGAGAATGAGCCAAATGCCAGTGACTAACGATTATCATGAAATGTTCATAGCCTCCTAAAGAGAGCTGGAAGTCTCCGGAGTTGGTTCACATATGAAGATGGTGGGAACAGGCAGACTTGGAGAAGGCATAGAAACT
This sequence comes from Mus minutoides, assembly GCA_902729485.2. Classification (NCBI taxonomy): domain Eukaryota; kingdom Metazoa; phylum Chordata; class Mammalia; order Rodentia; family Muridae; genus Mus; species Mus minutoides. Next base: position 3,654,934 of record LR749507.1, read on the forward strand.
CCCTAATCTTCGCACCATAGCTTCTTCGTTGCATTTCTTCCATTTAACTGCTCTTGGGTTAGGATGTTTACAATACACCGCTGATAGTAATCAAAGTGTCTCCCCAAGTTATGAGAATTATGCAATCCTCTCTAGCAGTTGGGAAAGGGAGCCATGGGAGCCCTGGGAAAGGGAGCCATGGGAGTCCTGGGAAAGGGAGCCATGGGAGTCCTGGGAAAGGGAGCCATGGGAGTCCTGGGAAAGGGAGCCATGGGAGTCCTGGATTCTGCAGCAGAGTCAGACAGATGTGTGAGTACTCTGGGCCTCCAGTTCCTAGGAGTGGCATCTGAACAGGGGGTGGGCTTGTGAGATGGATATCTTAAACTGGGAAAATAGTTTCAGAATATTATTGAACTCTTGTATAACTAAGTAGTTGGTATCTAAAGAGTTGGGGAAATCATTTGCATAAAGAAAACCATATACACATTGGTGGCAGAATACTGAGAGAAAAGAATAGTTTATATCAGGTCAAATGCTTCCCCTCCACTGACCCCAGGTCCTATTCAATCAGTTGTAGTAACCCACCCTGACATACTAGCATTTCCCACCCCGATCCTAAAGAACAAGGAAGAGGTTCTGAGCCACCAGTTGGTTCCTTAACTGACCATCTATTTTTTTAATAGATTTGTTGGCACAAAACAGGTGCTTGATAGATTTATTATAATTTTAATATTATAATATTATTGCAGGAATGCAAAGAATTATTTTGTCCTTTGATCTTTCTGTCAATAATACTAGTAACCAAAGTTCTTTAGTGGCAGTATTAATAACAAATGTTTCTTTTATGGTTTTCCAGCAGGCGAGGTGGATAACCAAAGCCTTGCTGAGCACAGATTAGTGAGGAGTACTACTGATCTCCTCTCATTGCCTGTTCACTAATGTAGATTAATCTTCCACTCTAAGCCAGTATTTCCTAGAATGGAACACAAGGCCTAGGTTCATTGACGACTCAATCACCTCTTGAATTACAAAGAATTTTCACTCTGCTTGGTACTCTACTATCATTCATAAATGACTCAACTTAACCAGCCATGAATTTCCCCATGGAAAAACTCCCATCTGTTGTAAAGTGGTTCAGAGAGCTGGAAGTACTGATGCCTAGGAGTATGGTAAGGGTTTGAGCACTCATATACTAAGTTTAAGTTTTCAGTTTGTAAACCAAGCACCTGAACAAAGATCTTGACACTTTCTAACTAAGAACAAAGGACAAGGACAGTATTAACCCGTAAATCTTTCTTTAGATTTTGGGCCCCCAAATCAAGGACTCTGTATGGTTTAGGCCTCTGGTTATTAATAAGATCACTGGAAGCTTTCCTGAAAATAATCTTCTGATCATTATAACTTCAGTTTGAATAATTCCATTGACGTGTATAGTTCATTATCCTGAGTTCATATGCATTATTGTGAAGTAATGGTGCACACTTCCTACTCCCAAGTCTAAGGTACATGCCAGTGCTTGACAATGACTTTCTGGACAGTCTGCTTTAAGGCTGGTTATAATCTACTGTTGTAGATTATGCACCTTTGTTTGCTAAGGGACCTGAGTTTCTTTGTAGCTCAGTAATTTCTAGACTTTATCTCCTCCACATACAGGGTTCATTTCCTTCAACATGGCTTATTGAATTTCAAAAGAAAAGGGAGGTTTATTTGAAGGCCTTAATGCTATCATCAGCAAAAATCCTTTAGTCTTTATCCAACAGGGTTTAGACTGCAGAGACAGAGCTGAGTTGGTTGCCTTGTGGGTATTGGCCACGGAGAGTCAGTTGGTCAATTCCGGTGGGTATATCAACAGCAGTTCTATATTCTTGTCTTCATGTATGACTATGGACCTGCTTTTTGTCAGTTTTATTTATCTGTGTCTTCCCACCTTGTTTGTTCAACACATGCACAGCCTCTGATGATGTTTATGACACCTGTATGAAGACATGTGTTCTGGGATAGTGGTAAGTGTAACAAAGGGGAAAAAGCTGTTCTAAAGTCTCAGAAATATACTCATCTAAGTGGAAAACATCTTTCAAGTTTATTTTGGTAAAGAATCTAGTAGTGATGAGTGGAAACCAGAGGGCAATGGATTGCTTTTTAACTCTGGAGGTCTTCTCTAACTGCTTGTGATAAGGCTGCTATAAAAAATATCACCCCATTTTAACCTTTATTATAGAGGTCATGATCAGACAAGGGAGGCTAATGGACTAGGAAGAGTACAATAGCCCAAGAGCCTTTCAGACTCTGCCTGTTTCACTAATCATGGATGTTCTCTTGCATCAAAAAAAAAACAATCTCCAGTGTCTGTGAATTTACTCCATCTTATACCTTCTCCCAGTGTCAGCAGGTCCCCTCGGAAGTGTAATATCTGTCAAGAACACTGGCTAGTAAGTCATACAGTGACTCAGGCTCTTCCCAGTGGATGAGGCTACCAAAGCGCTTTCAAATTTCAATCTTGTAAACTACTGACTTTGACTCTTTTTTTTCTTTCTATGTTTCTTAATTCTGAGGGAAAACCTGAGTGGGCTTTGAGATTTCCAACATGGTCAGACTCATCTAGGATGTAGAAAGATAGGCTTTGGCTCTGGCATATCACCTAGCATATGTTTTTCCAGTTTGCTCTACCCTGGATTACAAAGGATGCCAGGCTGTGCAAGGTCTGGAAATATTTGCCAAGGTCGTCCGGTTGGCAGGGTGGTCTGTTCCAGAATCATGCATTTCAGGTACTAATCTTGTATCTCTTTCCCTTAAACCTTATAGGAGGATGTTTTTTAAACCTGTAAATATTTTCTTAAGAAATCTTTTTCACGAGGATGAAATATTTAAAAATTCTGCTTTAATAGATATTCCTATGCTGTTAGAAACGAGCTGTCTTCTCCCATAACATTGTTACTTATGTAGCATGTCAGCTGAACTCTTCCTTCTCTACTTCCATTTTACAGTAGTAGGAAGAGCTATAGTGTTAGAGGTCAAGTTCATATTAATCACTGGTTCAACAGTAGCCTAGAGGCTGGGGAGAGGGCTCAATTTGTAACTTGCTTGTCACACAAGCCTGAGGGTCCCACATTCAGATATTCAGCATCCATATAAAAGCCAGGTGGAGACAGCATGTCCCTATAATTCCATCACTGGGAAGAAGAGACGAGAGTATTGTTATGGGTTATTGGTTCGTCAGTGTAGCTAAATAGGTAAGAGCTAGATTCAGTGGGGGAAATAGTCTCAAAAACTGTGGTGGAGAGAAACTGAGAAGATATTTGACATAGACACATTCATACCCTATTTTCTGGCCTATTCACATATTGTGATAGAGTATACAATACGGTATATGATAAAAACACAGACCAGCAACAGTAATTCATGAAGATTGGCCTGTGTCTTGGGTAACCATGCCATAGGTTACTCCCACAAAAGATTATTTTGACATCTATACTATGCACATTTTATTAAAAAAAATTGACGTTAGACCCAGTTCCTCACACTGCAGATGTATAATGCTCAAATCTGTAAACTTGTTGGCAGAGAAGTGGGTTTCCTTGTGTGGCTGGAGAATAAGACTGAGAAGAGCCTCTCTTTGAACCATAGTCATTTTTAAACTTTTTATTGATTCTTTGTGAATTTCATACTAGGCACTCCAATCCTTTTCATCTCTCAGGCCTTCTATATTATAGCCCTCTGCCCCTGCAACCTCTTCCCACACCAGAGAAAACCAAAAATAAAAATAAAAACAACCAAAAGCGGGGGGGGGGGGGAGGTCTTGCTGTGGAAGCTGCCGTGTGTCACAGTGTGTCACACAGTGTCACACAGTGTGCCCTTTGCCCAAATGGCTTTACTTGCAAATGTTCATTGCAATGAGTCAGTGGTCTGTTCAAGGCTTTCAGCTTGTGCTACTGAATCCTCAGTGGGGACCCTCTCATATATTCTGTTGTTACCTTGTGCCATGGCAGATCCTGCAGCTTTAATCTTGCAGGACCGGTTCCTTCATGCACTTCACCATCTCATAGATGGGGTAAATGTTGGATTGGGCCAAGTTAAAGCCCTGGATCTGAGCCTGGGTGTTGTTCACCCAGCCAGCTCTCCTCCTCTGTACCACCAGGATGAGCTCTCCCATTTTGCCCAGGGAAGTGACAGGGACAGGGACAGGGACAGGGACAGGGACTACTCTCTTGCTTGTGGCCACCAGCAAGACGCAGGACTGGCTTTCTCAGGCTCCTGTCGTTGGGTTCATTCCTCCCACATTCTTGTCACTAGGATGAGCTCTCCCACACTGCTCAGGCAAAGAGCAGGGCTGCCTCTGTTGAGTGCCACGGGGGTAAGATGCTGGGCTAACTCTGCAAAGCCCTTGAACATAAAGATGATTCTAGTAATCAGCCCAAGGTATATCTTTTGGTGGTAATGTGGGCCAGGGACATCAACACAGACCCCTGCTCCTAAAGGACCACAGACCCAGACATAGAACTCTCAGTTTCAGAATAGGGCCAGGACCTCACCATGGCCTCAGATAGCAGCACAATCCTCTCACATCAGTCCGATCCTCACCACCCTCATGTCTCTAGTGTTGTCACTTTTCTTTCTCTCCCATCTCTACTATATGCTTGCTTATCTTAGAGGCACCCCTGGGTGTCTTCAGTGCTTGTGCCCACCAGTAGCTGGCATGTCTCTGACTGTCTTTAGCATGGACACCAACCTCATACTAATTTTTAAATTCTTCTATCCCTCGGAAGCCATTGACTGCTATGAGTCCTCAGGGTAGAATAAGTAGGCCTATTCTCATCCTCTATCTGTTATGCAAGTAACCGTAGCTACTGTGGTTTTATAAGTGTGCTAGCCATGTCATATCCAAGAGAATGGTTTACAACACTGTTCACTGTCACACAGAGCTCATATTATGACCCTTTTCTTATTAGATGAAATTGGCAGTTATCTTGACATATGGAAACCTAACATGGTGGTTTGAGTTGTAGTACTGGAAAAGATAGGTACAAATCTAAACCTCTGGTACCTTAAAATATAGCCAAATTCAGAAAGGTATACATGTGGGCTAGTGTTTAAACATCAATTTGATGCAAGCTAGAACTATCTGAGAAGAGGGAACCTCAACTGAGAAAATGCCTGTGTGGAATGCCCTATAAGCAAGGCAATGGGATATTTTTTAAATTGGCGATTTATGTGGGAAGGCCTGACCTGTCCTGGGTGGTGTCAGCCCTGGGCATGTGGTCCTAGGGTACTTGAGAAAGTAGGCTGAGTAAGCTAGTAAGCATCACTCCCCTATGGCCTAAGCATCAGTTCCTGCCTTCAGGCTCCTGCCTTAAGTTTTTGCCTTGACTTCCCTGTATGACTCCCTTCCTGGTTCATTTTCCATCACAACCTCTTCAGATCATAGACTGAGTATATGGAGCGAGATTGTTTATTTGTGTATTACCTGTTTCTTCCAGGTCAAACAGCAATTCATGAAAGCAATGTGTTTCGTTTGCCTTGTGGGTTTTTTTTTTTTTTTTGGTTTTTTGAGACAGGGTTTCTCTGTATAGCCCTGGCTGTCCTGGAACTCACTTTGTAGACCAGGCTGGCCTCGAACTCAGAAATCCACCTGCCTCTGCCTCCCGAGTGCTGGGATTAAAGGCGTGTGCCACCACGCCCGGCTCGTTTGCCTTGTTAATTTGTCTTATCACCAGTACTCAGAGCCGTGGCAGATAGCACCTAGAAGATATCCATTAAAAGAATGACCTGGATGAGAGCCTTTTGCTTTCTATTTTATGGCAGGCTTGTTTTGCAGGAGTTAAGAAGTCTGGGGGATGCACCAGGTTATGCTAAAGACTACAGATGGATGCAAGGGACAGGAGGAAGGGAAGGGTAGCTATAAACAGGTCATGGGCTCAGCAGTTAGAAAGAGTGTGATAAGGGGTATGTTGTCTTAAGACATCAAGCCAAAGGCAGAAGGGCTATATGATAGGGGCTGGTGGTTACCTCATCTGTACCCCAGGTTTTAGCCAATTTGGGCCTCTCTCTAAGCCCAAGGGACAGTACCCATGCCACTGTGAAGATTGTCTATTAGCACTGTCATGAGCATTGTCACTGACCTTGAGAGGTGATGAGAACAGGTAACAATACCAAGTAAGTCAAGCTCTGCTGTGTTTCCATGGCAAACCCAGACCCATCACGAACTTATGTACAGCAAGATTTATATCTGCCTGTTCCAATCCTTGAACAGGCCAGTTACAAGAGAGGCACTCAGAATGTGTATGTGTATGCATGCATGTGTATGCATGCATGTGTATGTGTGTGTGTGTGTGTGTGTGTGTGTGTGAAAGAGAGAGACAGAGACAGAGAGACAGAGAGAGAGCACAAATTGCATTATAAGCTATACTCTCTAAGAAGCTGTGTCTTAGATGTTCATGATATAGTTGCTATCTCGACATCTGTTCAAAAGCAAGCACAAGTCATGTGAAATTTAGTCATACCCTTTTACTTTTGGCCTTGGTAGAACTTCCCATCCCTGTGTGGCTTTTTTCAGTTCAGCACATTTGTTTCTCCTCTGACCCAACCCCCCAAACATCCATGGCTGCTACTGAACACAAAATGTGATGCTCAAGACCAGAGTCACATAGATACGTTCCAACCTTTCCTCTTCTGTTCTTTAGAATAGCCAACCTGCAAATTCATATGAAAAAGCCCAAGGGACAGTACCCATACCACAAAAAGGCATGGCATAGTCCCACAAGTATCTCTCTGCTGCTGCTTCTGTCTTAAGCCCCACCCTCTCTTTTTGTCATCCATGGGTTGAATCTTTTGTCACTTCTAAAATTTTCTGAGTAGCTCTGAGACAGATGAGGAGAACTCACCTCTCCCTGTGTATTAGACAAATATTAAGCACTGTAAACTATCTCTTAAATTGTTCTTATGGTTAATGGTAAGTTCTTTCAATTTATTTTAAACACTTCTTCTAATGTTCCTTTCATATATAACATAATATGTAATATACATAACATATAAAATGTAATATATATATATATATATATATATATATATATATATATATATATATATATATGCAAAAATGTTGGAAATGGGACAATTTGACTCCCCATTGAGGTAGCTACTGGACTGACTGTCTTGTAGCCTGGGCTGCCTTGAACAATAGGACCATCAGTTAAATGTCCAGCTGGACTATGCATATGCCAGAAGCAGCTATCTCAATCACTCAACAAGTGCCAGTAGGAACTACGCAGCTCTTTTTCTGGACTCCTGAACACACATCTGCAGGGAGCAGAAATTTTGCCTTAGGAATTTTTGCTACAGGAAGCCTCAATGAACTATTTCTACGATGGCCAGAGGAGGCGCCCTTCTCTTGACACAGGGATTTCTGTGTCTGGTCCTAAGAGGCCATTGCTGTTGAGACCACGTTGTGATTAGACAAGGAACAATGGCTGTAATTGTTCCAAACACCAATTCCCTGGCTTTTAAGCAAGCTGCTTAGGCTCCTTAATGAGTAAGCTGGGAAACATTCTCTTGTGCCACTTATAGTGGTGCCAGGGCCCATAAAAGCTTCTCTCAAATAGTCTTTCCTTGCTACGTTTAGTTGTGTGGTCCTAGCTGGTGGCATTCAGATTTCAGTGTGCTGGCAGGGGCAGTAAGCAGGGCCTCCTGGGGTAGCTTGGCCCTTTAGCCTCAAAGGTGGTCTCAGAGTCTTGGGTTCTGATTCTTGGCACTAGCCTCTTGAGCGATCATGTTTCAACCTTCAGCAAGTAGTTTGTAAACCTTAAAGCCCTGGGTGCCGAGTGTGGTCTGTGCACAACTGCTGCTTAACAGACAAAGACACAGTGGATCGCCTGATTGCCAGGAATCACATGCCCATACTTGGATTCCACACACCCATGCTTGAATGATCCCGGTCAGCCCTGGCTCTCAGTTCCTTCACTGCTCATCATATGCTCAGGCTCCCAAGAAGTATCAGGTGCCCTATCTCTCACCTTAGTTCCTGAATACAACCCCAGCTGACCAGGAACATCAAGTGATCCAGGTAATTGTCATTGAGGTGTAGAAGACAGTGAAGAAGTAGCTGAACACTTTGAGAGCAACCAGGGCATGGAAGCCCAGGGAAAGAGACATGATGAGAAAGTAAATAAAAGATTGGAAGGAACTAAAGAACCTTGAGGCTAACCATCAGAAAAGATCTAAAGAGCTGCCAAGTTTTCACACCCAAGGGCCTAAAGACTCCGGGCTGACAACTGGACTCTTTAGTAGATCCTGGGCTTTGCCAGGGTTCTAGAGTCCTTACACTCAATAGCTGCATGTTTGGAAACTAACACTAGGGGATATTACTTGCTACTTGCCTACTGCTGGCTACCAAAGATCAAGGTATAAAGCCCTAGAAATCTCTGATTTCTATCAGGAAGACTAAAAGGACTCTAAACTGAATGGTGACATGTTATCAGCACCCTTAACCTGTCTAGAACCTATGAATGACATATCTTTTTGGTTTTACTTCTTCATTGCGTCTCACTTGTATTCCCTCTCCCAAAGGTAACCTTTCTGGTAGGTAGTCTCTTAGAAAACGGCTAGCCCGACATAAATACCTTCACAAAGAGGCCTACAATCAATCAAGTTAGTAGAAAGCACAATATTCGCTCACAAGCCACTCAGCATTTTCTGTTGCTGGAGCCAGAGGGCTTGTCTTAGTTTCATTTATTTTGTGATGAAACTCCATTAATTTGTCTCACAATTCCAGATCATAGTCATTATTGCAGGAGCTTGGAGCTTGAAGCTTGAAGATGTCACACCACATTCACAACCAAGAACAGAGAGAAATGGACACACCCATACTATCTGCTTGCTGATTTTGCTTTATTCTTACATATTTCAGGGTTTTCTGCCTAGGGACTGGTGCCACCCAGTGTGCTGGGCCTTCTCACATCAATCATGAATTAAAACAATCCCCCACAGACATCCTCATAGGTAAACATGATACAGACACTTTTTTAATGGTACTCTTTTTAGATGACTTTAGCCTGTGGCAAGTTGATGTTGATAATTGACACCACAGAGACAGAGCATAATGGATACATTCTACAAAGATGTCAGTGCATTCAAAGATATAGTACTTTATTATACAGAATTTATACAGTACTTTATTATACAGCATTGATAGCTGGCTGGAAATTTTTACTACTAGAATGACTTTTGTCTTACTTTCTCTTCCTATAGCTATGACACAATATCTTGACAAGAACAGTTGAAGGGAGAAAGGGTTTATGTTGGCTTACAGTTCCAAAGTAATACAGTCCTTCTTGGTGGAGAAAATATGGCAGTGGGCAGGGAAGCTGTGGTGTTGGGTCAGGAACCTGGTTGGTCATGTCACACTTGTACTCTGGAAGTTGAACATGCAATGGAAGTGGGGCCAACTCATAAAGCCTCAGGGCCCATCACCAGAGATCCACTTCCTCCAGCCAGGCCCCACTTCTTAAAGAGTCTATGATTTTCCAAAACAGCACCACCAGGTGGACACCAAGTGTCCAGATATAAGCCTATGGGGAATATTTCACAACAAACTCCTTCCTTATGAGGCTGGGTAGCAAAGCTTTACATCAAAATTTCCTTTTTCCTCTCCTCTCCCCATCACCTTTAACATTCTATGCTTATAGTCCAAGAGGGAACGTGTTTCCCACCACTCTCCAAGTAGGTGAGGCCACTTTGCACCCTGCCCCTGCCCCAGTACAGAGTGCATTTTATGGGAAGAAGTAAATCAAAGGCACATATCGGGAAATAACCAGGGGCACACCCACAGCAATGACCTTTAAAGGGCAGTATTAAGTACTGTGATGGCAAAACCACCAAGGGAATGACCTATGAAAGGTCCTTTGCAACCAGAAAATATTTCCTATTTTGGCATGTAACTTGGTACCTTCTGACACATTTCTTTGCCTTTGGGGTGATGCAGTTTCTGGAAAATGGAGCAGGCATATTTTCTCTATAATGAAGATTCTGTATTTGAGTTCATGGAAGAACAGAAATCCTTTAAGTAGTCATTCTTGTGATTTCTGTTGCTTTTAAACAAAGTGACATTTGCATTACTCTGGGTTATTCTGAGTTGTCATGTAAGTTTATATTGGTTAGAATTATAAAGGGGCCTCTAAAAACCCAAAGAGGGCTAATCTTAGAGAGAATAGTTATTTTTCCTGACTTTACACAGCAAGGAAGGGCACCTCAGCCCCAGCTTCTCTCACCTGCTGCAGTCTCCGTCCTAGGTAGTAAGGAGCATGAGACATGAAACTTCTTAATTAGGAGTCTTTCTACACTAATGCAGTAATTTTATGTCCTTCTGAGACTTTGACTCCCACCCCCCAATAAATCCCACCTCCACCCCAGCTTTGCTCTCCCTGCACCCCATATTTCTCCCACATATAGCCACATCTGTTGTGGAGGGCCACCACCACTTTTGTCTCCCAGCCTCAACTGACTCTGTTTTGCCCTCCACTCTATCTTCATGAGCATGGCTTTCCCAATCTATTGGCTAAGGCAAATGTTGGTACTCCTCATTCTTATGTGTGGATGGGATAAGATCCACATTGTTTCAAAAGAGAAAGACTAAAAGCTGTTACAGAGCTCTGTGCCTGGCTAAAAGCATTGGCTTCCACTGAAGGGTTTACTCCTGTTGTCCTGGTTTGGGTCTTTTTTTTTTTTTTCTTCATCTTTTGCCTCACAGGAAATGTGTCCACTCTTTATACAGTGTAGATTATAAAACACCAATCTGGAAACATCACCATAATTTCATCATAAAAAAATGCTTTAGAACACAGCAGTCATTGGATGATCCTTTTACAGACAAACCTACTGCATGAGCAGCCTGTCTGGGTGTGTACTGTGACCACACAGCAATATTCTCTGAGGCTATATGCAGCTCTGTGTGCATGGCATGCTTCTCTTCCTCTAAGATTTAGCATCATCCCTCCCCATCCCAACACTCTGACTCTGTCTCTCTGTCTGTCTGTCTCTGTCTCTGTCTGTCTCTGTCTCTGTTTCTGTCTCTGTCTCTCTCTCTCTCCTCTATAAGATCCACTACAGCTTTGCTTTCACTTCAAGGAGAAAGAGAAGGAGCTGGGTGTAGTAGAACATTTCCAAACTTCCAGCAAGAGCTTGAGGCATGAGAGTCCCGCGTTTAAGGCCAGTCTGGGCTATACAATAAGTTCTTGTTTAATGTGGGGAGGCTTAGAAAGTGTAATAGAAAGATAATTTTATTATATATGTGACTAAAGTATTGTTTCAGTTTCTGGCTATGAAAAATAAAATCCCTAAGAGAATCCCAGCGACATACCTGTTTGTCATTCTGTGAGGACTTGAGTAAAATGACCCTCCTGGGTGTGCCAATTATGGATGGGACTACTTGCATGTAAACCAGGTTGTGGCTACTGTAGATGCCAGCTCCCTGACGAGTCCCCATGTCCCCTGAAGTATTTGGTGCAGTCCTTGTTCTTGCCTATCAGCACTTCTGTGCTTCATCTTGTTCAGTTATAAAGCAAGAGTACTGCTCATCTGCTCCCAGTCTACAAATGTGCCATATATAATGCTAAAACAAGACAACGGAAAAGTGATTTTAGTGCTGCAGAAGAAAAAAATCACATTATTGCATTTCTCTATGTCTTTATGTAAAATAGAAATGAAAGCTAGATATATAGGGTTGCCTTGGAAAACATTTAAAACACACAAAAAGTCTTGCTTTAAGGTGTCTTCTCATTTTAAAAATGCCAAGAAAAATACCATGCTTGAAATGTATATTTTTATGTGATATATCACAGCATCATTGAATATGTTTGATATGCAAATTTGGATGGAACCAAATGTGAAAGTTTCTCTCATTGATTGCCACAGGCTTTTGTACAATAAAGAGAAATACACACTCAAATTGGAATTCAAAGAATGTCCTTATCGGAAGGAACAGACTGGCAGCACGTTTCCTTGCTCTGAAGCACAGCAGAAACTTCTATGACATTCTGTAAGTGAAATATGAATTTATTGATTTTTTTCACTCCTAGTTCAGAAGCACATGGCATCAAATGAGAAGTGACTTTGTCAATGTGATTCAAACAATCCAAATATTAATTTCTACAGTGTTCCTTTTGCGATTCAACAAGATGATACAAGATAAGTAGGGGGGACTTAGATTGTCAAGCAAAGCCTTGGATTTGGGCTCTATGTTCTATTGAGCTTAGGCTTTGTAAAGGAGGAAACAAAAATTCTATCTGTAGTAAATAATTTTGAAAAGTGAAGAGAAATAAAGGCTAACTACAAAGCCTGTGTGTGTTTGGAACAGGAGGGCTGCAAAGGGAGGGGCTCTGATCGCATCTGAGGTAAGAAAACAATTAAGTCCCGTTTTCCCTATCTTAGAGCCAACATCTTGTCTTGTTTATTCAAATATTTATTTTTATTCTTTTACAACTCTGCATATATGTCTGTGTGTCTCTGAGTTTGCATGTACAGGTGACTACAGATGTGGGAGGAGTCTAGAAGAATTACAGGCAGTTATGAACTACCTAATGTGGGTACTGGTCCTCGGTAAGGACAGTACCTACTTCTACCCATTTGGCTGTCTCTCTAGCCCCTTAACCCAGAACACAAGCCATCTACAGCCCCTAAGCCACCACACAGCATTTCTTTCTTTCTTTCTTTCTTTCTTTCTTTCTTTCTTTCTTTCTTTCTTTCTTTCTTTCTTTCTTTCTTTCTTATCAGATAATTTCTTCATTTACATTTCAAGTGTTATCCCATAAGTCCCCTATACCCTCTCCCCACCCTGCTCCCCTACCCACCCACTCCCCCTACTTGGCCCTGGCATTCCCCTGTACTGGGCATATAAACATTGGTCTAACCATACAGCATTCTTAAAGGATAAGAAAGTACAGACAACTTACAATCATATTCTATCTTACACAGAACATCCTTTTGCACCATGAATAACAAAAGCTTTCTCCCCAAATCTGCAGAACAGAAATTTCTTCTGTTCTATATACAACAAAGGGAAGTGATTTGGTCTTGGTTCAGATATTCTCTAGGAGAGCTCATACTGCCCAGGGGAAATTTTTTGAAATGTGTAGGAGCACTGTCTTGCTTTCTCAAATGATCGAGGTTTCCAGAATCATAGGCAATTTCTAGAGCTGTTCATACATTGCACAGTGTGTATCAGAGCTCCACACAGTAATGGACTGTCTTTTATGTAATGGGTATATGTTCTTCGGGATATCAGTGAAAGTGAAATCAGTTTGTCAATTCCTGATCTCACAACTACTGCTTGGCTTCGAACACAGAACTAAATTATTTGGGGCAATAGGTTTTAAGATTCTTTGAATTCTCTAGGAATTCAGAACTATGTATATATTCTTTTCTTTCAGTGTTTTAGCAAGATTTGTTCAGATATTCAGAAAACTGAATTAACAGTGGTAATGATTCCAGGAATACTACACTAATTCCCCATGTCATGGGCATGTATTAGCCTGCGTATGTAGCTGTCACTTTTAGAGACTGGGTGTAACTATGAGCTATGTCTGCCAGTGATGCCATGTCCAAGCATAAATATTGAAGTACCTACCCTTTTAATTATGATTTTCCCTTTACTTATTAATCATATTAAGTTTTAAGTTGAGGGGCTAGACAAGCAGCTTGAGAGCCCTTACTGCATTTATAAACGAGCAGAATTTGGTTCCCAGCACCCACACGGTATTTCCTAGGTGTCCGCAACTCCAGTCCCAGCAGTCTTGTTTTCCCTTCTGGGTCCTGCAGGCTCTGCTGACATAAGCCATACATATCTGCATGCAGGTAAAACACTTATACACACAAAATACATACTTTTTTCAAACCTTAAGGAAATGTACATAGATTGAGAAAGTGTATGCAAGGTGTATTACTTCTGAATCATATTTCAGGATGAGAAAAAGAAAATGAGATAGATTTATATTGTAAAGAACTCCTGTATCTATCAGTGTTGAGACCATTTGTACAGATGAGAAGGTGCATCTCCATCAGAAGAGCTGCTCTCTCCCCTCTTGAAGAACCATTATATAATCTTGGAGGTGGCATAAAATCCCCCTGGACTCATCTGATGAGAACTGATGGACTGGACTGGATCTCTATAGAACTTTCTAATGGAATCTCCAGTTCTTGACTTGGGTATTAGCTTAGGTTTGGGAGTTCTTAAAGCCTTTACCAAAGTGGGAAAAGTCCAAACACACCCAGTCAAGTCAATATTTTGGAACTAATGAATTTTACTTTTTTCTTCTTCTTAAGATAGTTATGACATATACAGCCACCTGATCTAGGACGAGTAGTATATGTGGGGATCTCCAGTCAGAACTTATGGACAGACGGCTGAAATGATCCACTATGAAGTGTTATATTGAATAGACACTAAAATTATGCAACCCTCAAAAAATTTTTTTGAGACAGAGTCTCACTCTAGAGCCCTGGCTGGCCTGAACTAGCTCTGTAGACTAGGCTGAACCTCTAAATTGCAAAGATACACCTGCTTCTGCCTCCCACATGCTGGATGAAAGGCATGTGCCACTAATGTCTAGTACTTGAAGATAATAAGCATGTAGAATAGAAAGATTCTAAACGAAACTCAAAAAACCAGACTTCGTATTTTCTATGGAAGAAAAAATAATGACAGATTACAATACCATTGAATCAGAGACTCCTGATTTTTCTTTTTTTTTTTTGATCTCAGTTTTTGATCTCTGCCTCTGTCCATGGTGAAGAGAGAAGCAAGCATCCCAGTGTCTACTCCTATATGGGCGTGAATGCTCATCATAATCTGTCACCCACCAAAGGCCCTGTCTCCTCACACCATCACACTTGGGAGAGGGGTCAACATCATAATTCCTTTAGATCACAGAGATTCACTAATGTTCCTTGCCAACTGGTATTCAATCATGGAATTTTACTTCAATATATTTTTTGTTTAAAATGTTTTTATATGTTTAATTTTTTTTGCCTGACAATATACATTTTTAATGCAACCTTAACAGTTAATAAATAACAGTGCCTCCAGGCCACATCACTTTAAAAATAAAGATTTATATTTATTTTTATTTATGAGTATGTGTGTCTGTATGAATGTATGCTACATGTATGCAGGTACCCACAGAGCCCCTCTATACTTCTGTGTATACCCCTGTATAATGTGGATGCTGGCAACCAAATGTGGGTGGGTCCTCTGGAAAAACAGCAAGCACTCCATACACTGAGCATTTTTTATAGCCCTCCAGCTCACATTGTAAATACTAAGCTTCATTTATAATGAATGATTTGAAAGGATCTTGAGGTAGAATTAAATTTATATTTATTCCAGTTCTATATTTAGAAGCTGAGTTCTTTAACACATTAAATCAACAATCCTCAATCATCATGGTTATTATATATTTATCTTATTTTAGTTTTGTTTGGTTTATTTATATATATTGAAATTGTATTTTGATTAAATAGTGCTTTACTAGATCAACTTTAGATTTCAATCTTTTTCACTGGGTTTATGTTACTCAAAGCACAAGATACATATGTGCATATGGAGAAAAAAATGTCAAATAACAGCAATAAGGCGGCTTTTTATAACTTGGTTAAATTGCCTTAAATTAAAACCATTCCATCCCAGAACCTCATCTTTCCTGATCAACTTGAAAAGTAGTAGCCACAATCTGGTTATTTTGTAAATTAAGCCTAAACCACAGCCCAAGAAGTAGCTGTTAAACCAGTGATGTCTGGACTCAACTAGTTTTAACTGGATTCAGTTCCTAGTAGATACCTCCCTGACCCACCTTTCAGTCTGAAGCTGAGAGAGCCGGGAAGCTCTTCCTTACCACCCCTTTCCATCAGCACTGAAATTGGCCTGGGAGCAGAAGTCCTTGTATGTCATTTCTGTGGATGTAATAAAACGTTGACAAAGGCAACTTAGGGATAAAGAGTTTATGTGTCTTACAATGTCAGGATATAGTCTATTATCATGGGGAAATCAGGGAACTTAAAACAGCTAGTCAGATCCACAGTCCAAAGCAGAGAGAAAAATGCATGAATGGTCATCTGTGTTTTGTATCCTCTCTACATTTGTACAAACCAAGTAATATTCACTAGCAGGCTGGGTCTTCCATGTCAGTAAAGGCAATCAAGACAAGAGTTATGTCCACACATCAACTTGACATAGGTAGTTCCTTCTTGAGACTCTTTCCAAGTGATTTTAGGTTATGTCAAAGTTAACAAAACTAACCATCATCCCAGAAATCACGGATACATAGTCAATGAAAGTGTCTAGCCTTTGAAACAGTAACAGGCCCTAGTGGTCAGGAGGCTAGGTGCCTTTCTAGGTCCCTGTGCTAGGTTCCAAGCTACCTCCCTCATCAGAGAATAAGCAAGACCTAGACAAACCTATCTCCAACATACCTGCCAGCTAAAAAGACTTATGACAGATGAAGATATCTGTGGCCCTCTAAGCAGTTTCTTCACTAGTAATAGCTGCTCCTGTTTTAACAGATGTCCTTGCAAGTCCCCTCCCCTTAACACTACATGGAGCAGATGTGAGCATATCATGTAAACTTAGAGCTCTACTCTAAGCTATGAGTCCCAAGACAATTCCCAAGGCAACCACATCAGAAACTGAAAAAGTGAACTGCATGTCAGTATCCCTAGAATGAGACAATCCTCCTGAGGCAAGCATTCCAGTTAGCAGCTACATATAAATATGGCTTTCCTAACCTCCCTGAATTAGTTTCTCTCATCTATAGAATGTGATTATCATCTGTCCTAACCTACTCCTAGCAAAACAAATGGAAAAAAAAGCAATACCCATGCCTTCTATCAATTATGCAGAGCTGAATTAACATAGTCTTACATAGTTTCCTTCTCTAGTCATCCGAATGCACAGGACACAGCAAGACCTTGGCAACCTCATTGATTACCTCAACATAATTATGATAATTGTTGATTTTCTATTGACAAGCTCGTAATTGCCCTAAATTGATTGGCAGTGATGTGGCATATACACAGAAACAACCTAATCCCACACTAAAATTCAAGGCTCCACAGACGAATCAGTGAAGAATAATTGTTCAGCATACCAACCAACTGATTACATATTTACCGTACTCAGATTTGTGCTTCATACAAACCCACAGTCTGGAGCTCCCTGTTAGATACAATTTATTTAACCTTGCCTTTTGTTTTCCTTTTGCTTGACTATACCACACACAACGTTGGAGACAGACAGTAACCCCAGTTGCTCCTCTATTGGTTTGTTTGGAATTTTTTCTTATCATCGTTACTTTGCGATTTAACAGTAGGTGGCTAATGGAAATGTTATTCTCTGCGGTGGCAGACTAAATCAGTGGGAAGTGAGGGGGTGGGTAGGGAGAGGTAGGGGGAAGGAAGGAATGTGTTTACACTTGAAGATGTCACATGAAGTATCTGGAGCCCCCAGCCCTTGATGCTGGGACAGCCATGAGCTTTGAAGAACTCATCTACATTATTACCTGCTCCTTCACACTTAGGAATCTATTAATTTACAATTAGTTGTATGGATTTTCTAG
The DNA here is from genome assembly GCA_902729485.2 of Mus minutoides. Taxonomy (NCBI): domain Eukaryota; kingdom Metazoa; phylum Chordata; class Mammalia; order Rodentia; family Muridae; genus Mus; species Mus minutoides. Next base: position 3,672,507 of record LR749507.1, read on the forward strand.
TAGATTTGTAATTTCTGTAATAATTTACAGAGCACTGAAGAAATTAACTATGCCCCTTGGAAAGATAAGCATTACTGAAGGAGTAGATCCCAGCACGAGTTATTGAACACGCCATTGAACGTCTGGGTTTTTAGCTTTAAATTTTAATTTAATTACAGCAGAACTGATTGGAGAATTACATTTTATTATCCAAGAAATATCCTTACCCAGTTCACCCTACCCACACTCATAACCATAAGGTTTTAATAAGAATTTTACCTGGAGATACAGTTTATATTGTTGAGAAGTTGAAAGGGAACAGTTTCATCTTTAGCCTTAAAACAAAATTGGAGAACTTTCTCCTAACAACTGACACGACTGAAATGACCCCTCCCCCATCACCACATCACAAAAATGCAACAATAGCATGTTACAAAACTGCATGCCAATGATGGCAACTATTCGAATCATTTTGGTTTCCTTAGACATTGCAGAGAGTTTCCATGGAAGGAGGGAGGCAGGATGACCAAGCAACATTAGCACCATCCTGAGCGCTGTCCCAGAGATAAGAGCAGGGTGCCAAAAGGATTCTGATGGAGGCAAATAGGTGTAACCAGAAGATTCTACAAGAAGGATGTTCTAATCAAAGGAAACAAATATAAAGAAAAATCCAATTGTTTGTTACTGAGGATGGAGCCTAGGGCCTTACACATGGGAAGCAAGCGCTCTACTACTGAGCCACACTCCGGCCCATGTGATTATTCAATTTTATATAATTCCTTGCATGCATTTTTTATAATTGTTCATGTGTGTGTGCTCATGGGCATGTTGTTGTATGTTTGTATGTGCATGCATGAGAGAGAGAGAGAGAGAGAGAGAGAGAGAGAGAGAGAGAGAGAGAGAGAAAGAGAGAGAGATTGATATTGATTGATTTTTCTTTTTGTGCCAGGAAAGTGTTCTCTGGAATAACCATAGAGTCAAGAATATAAGACGCCCCAGAGATGTTCTGCCACTTAATTGTGAGTTCCTCTTACTTCCTTCACATGGCCACTAGCTAATAGAGATTATTTTACTCCAAACCAATGTCTGCCTCAGAAGAGCTGCAATAAAGATGTCCTTAATGATTATTAAATGTTGAATTGTCTAAACTCTGGAGTTGAATAAACTCAGGTCTTGAATTTTAACAATATTTTCTGGCTTCTTCTAGCCATTAAAATGTATGGTTGAGATAAAAACATAGTGGCCCTTGCAGCTGTGGAGAATAAGATGGACTTAAGTTCTGTGCTTATCCAACTCAGTACTGACAACCTATGGTGTTTTCTTATTGTTTCTGAGAAGACATACTGAGAAGACAGCCTCAAGCAGTCCACTGCTATGCTGCTTTCCAGGATGTCACAAAGGAAAACACAGTTTGGATCTAAATGGTCTTTGCTCACCTTCTGTCTGCTGCCAGGACCAGCTCCATGGGCTGCAGATAGCATTGAGGAAAATTTGAGGGGAAAGTTCTGGAGCTGACAATCTTTTCAATTACACACTGCTAATAATTTGCCTCAAGTGATTTTTGAATTCAAAGAGATGTTGAAAATTAAATCAAATTACAAATGACTAAATAATTGCTATAATAAAAGGATTTAGTGAAAAAATCACACATTGTACTAAAAATAAGAGCTCTAGGTAGGTACTGGATCCTCGGAGTGATTGTGATGGTCACTAGTCATCAGTCTTTATCAAGTCACATCACCTCTTCAGTCTCAAAAGACAATGAGTAAGACAATCTCTTAAGTCTTCTTTATCTGTGAAATTGTATAATTTCACATACCTTCAAAAGCACTTCAGAAGAAGATAAGGAAAAATAAAATATAGGAACACATTTTAGAAGTTAGGACACATAAGGTCCTGTGTTTCATCTCAAGCACCACAAATAGTAAGCAAATAAATAAAATAAAAGCCAATTTTAAAAAGGAAAACTTATACTTCACATTGAATCAAAAATTATAGTCAGGTCTTTCCTGACTAAAGGAAAAGTGTTGTTACTTTTTTCTCTCCAAAGAGCTAAAAGCAGATATTTAAGATGAAAGAGCAGCGACACATGACTATTCAGAATGCTAATGATAATGAATTTGTTGTGTGCCAGGGTTATAAATTTCATTCTCCTTCCCTGCCAAAAATCAGTGGGATGTGGTGGCACTTACTGCCTTCTGGTGTTTGTTTCTGTTAGGTTTTAGAGAATTTAACTTCAGGGACATGATTACTTACTTCAAATCTTAAAAAAAAAAACATTATGGCTCAGAAGTTATAAGTCACATTCTAAATGAACACAGAGACTTTACCCTGGCACAAAAGATCTTTGTGGAAACATAGCTCATAGCCTTACTCTATGTCTGAGATCTTAGATCTTAGGGGAGTGCGGAGACTTGGTCAGTCAACATGTATTAGTAACCAGTAGTTTTGGAAAATGTTATGTCTTGTTGGACTTTCTTCTTTGCCATCAGATAGATAAATAAAATAAAAAATAAAAATAAAAATGAAAGGAGAAACAAGTTATGCTACTTAGCCAAAGGTCAGGCACAGCACCTGATCTACTTCCCATCTTCAGACGAGGGGATGAATTGCTCTTAATTCCGTTCAGTTCTGTGTTCACTGTATCCTAATTGTTTGCCATATAAAATACATTCCGTGTTTTCTTTCTTTCTTTCTTTCTTTCTTTCTTTCTTTCTTTCTTTCTTTCTTTCTTTCTTCCTTCCTTCCTTCCTTCCTTCCTTCCTTCCTTTCTTTCTTTTTTTTTTTTTGGTTTCTCTTTATAGCCCTGGCTGTCTTGGAACTCACTTTGTAGACCAGGCTGGCCTCGAACTCAGAAATCCGCCTGCCTTTGCCTCCTGAGTGCTGGGATTAAAGGCGTGTGCCACCACGCCTGGCTTATTTTCTTGAAGCTTTCAAATTACTCTAAAAGAATGTTACCAGTAACAACGAAGTCATATAGAAGATAGCCAGAGAATGAGTCTATTTGGATTAAACAGTAGCCATTTAGGGAATGTCTACTGGGTAGGCTTGGGCACTTTGCCAATCACGTGGCATAGATTGCCTTATCATCAGGAGAAGGCCCATTGGTATTCTTCCTTAACTACTTAAGGGACCAAAATTAAGAGGATTAGGATGCACAACCAGGTCACAGTAGATCAGCATCAAGCTTATTTGTCTTAAAAAAAAAAGATAATTTTCACTTTATTTTAGTTGGAAACAATTTAAAATTCACAGAAAAAATGCAAAATAAGAATCAGTTAATATATGTCCTACCCGCTGTCTCATTTCCATAACATCCATTGTCTCGTTATAAAGGCAAAGATGAAAGATGATGGTGGTTTCAGAACCATTTGAAGGTCTATCATACATCATAACTCTTTTTCTGGAGAGACATGAACAAGTGGCTGTTCATGCCAGATAGGGTAACAACAAAAGGCTAGCAGAATTACTCTGCACAAGTCCAGCTTGGTGAGCCAATAAGTTTACTTGGCTGCTTACAGCAGAGCGCACAGGTGACTCAAAAATAACAGTATCCCTAAAAAGCTCCTGGTAACTAACATGAACAAAAGCAACTTCCTTGGGAAGGGGTCTGTTTGTCTTATAAAACACAGAAGACGATGGAAGGAAGCTGAGGCAGAAATGCCAGGCAGGGACCTGGAGCCCAGAAGTAAAGCAGAGATCATGGAGGAATGGCATGCTTCAGTACTGAACTATGTGTGAAGTGGCCTTACTCATAGTAGGTTGAGTCCTCCCATATCAATTATTAACTAAGAAAATGTCATCTACACATTTCTACATGGTTTGATGAAGGTTTTTTCTCAACTGAAGCCCTTTCTTTTTTTTTTCAGCATTTTTCCCCAACTTTTATTAGATATTTTCTTCATTTACATTTCAAGTGTTATCCAGCAAGTTCCCTATACCCTACCCCCTTTTAGCATTTTTATTAGATATTTTCTTAATTTACATTTCAACTGCTTTCCCGAAAATCCCCTCCCCCCCTGCCCCCTCCCTGCTCCCCTGCCCACCCACTCCTACTTCTTGGCCCTGGCGTTCCCCTGTATTGGGGCATATAAAGTTTGCAGTACCAAGGGGCCTCTCCTCCCAATGATGGCCGACGAGGCCATCTTCTGCTACATATGGAGCTAGAGACATGAGTTCTGGGGGTTCTGATTAGTTCATATTGTTGTTCCTCTTCTAGGGTTGCAGACCCCTTCAGCTCCTGGGGTTCTATCTCTAGCTTCTCCAATGTGGGCCCCGTGCTCCCTCTTATGGATGACTGTGAGCATCCACTTCTGTGGGAGTCAGCTATATCAGGGTCCCTTCAGTAAACACTTGCTGTCCTATGCAATAGTGTCTGAGTTTAGTGACTGATTATGGGATGGATCCCCGGTGGGTTAGTCTCTGTATGGTCCATCCTTTCATCTTAGCTCTAAACTTTGCCTCTGTAACTCCTTTCATGGGTATTTTGTTTCCTATTCAAAGGAGGAATGAAGTATCCACACGCTGGTCTTCCTTCTTGATTTTCTCGTGTTTTGCAGATCGTATCTTGGGTATTCTTAGTTTCTGGGCTATAATATCCATTTATCAGTGAGCGCATGTCCAATGACTTCTTTTGTGATTGGGTTACCTCACTAAAGATTATGTCCTCCAGATTCATCCATTTGCCCAAGAATTTCATAAATTCATTTTTTAATAGCAGAATAGTACTCCATTGTGTAAATGTACCACATTTTCTGTATCCATTCCTCTGTTGAGGGACATCTGGGTTCTTTCCAACTTCTGGCTATTATAAATAAGGCTGCTATGAACATAGTGGAACATGTGTCCTTTTTACCAGTTGGAGCATCTTCTGGGTATATGCCCAGGAGAGGTATTGCAGGATCTTGAAGCCCTTTCTTTCCTAAGTGACCCTGATTTTTGTCAAGTTGACTGAAGGTAACCAGCATTAGTCCCAACCTCATTTTGATTATTAACATTTTGCAGAAGTTGTGTCACAGAATTCCACTTTCTGTCAACTTTTCATCACTTGTGTACACTAGTACTACCCAAGGTCACATGCAGCTGGAGGCAGGAGGGAGTAATGACTGGAATCCAAGGTAAGAGTTCTCAGACACTCCTTCACCCTCTAGAGAATGTTAAGAGTCCACTACAATTACCTTAGGCTTAGCCATCACTACATTGCTCTGCTTCTTCTGTTGTCATGGACTACTGGCTTAAGGTTTTCTTCACTTTATGATGGCAATGAGATGTTATCAAGTTATGCTTGGAAAAATGAGCAATGCTACAACAATGTATGATGATGATCTCATGAGACTAGAATTTTTCTTACTAGAGAAGAGCTTTCAACTTCAATACATTTAACATTGGGACAAAATTCTTATCTATTGTCTATGTTATAATTTTCTTAACTATTCAATTATGCCCTTTATAAAGTTTCTCCCCCCACCCCCATGTTACTGGATCCAATTAATGGGATACAGACTCGGTCTCTTCATTTAATAGCTAGGACTGGATAGGAAGTATGAAATTTGTATAATTCCCTTGTTTATACACATTTTCCACCCACAAATAACCTCTTTCTCACTTGTTTTTGGATTGGCTCTTTAAATGTCTTTCATCAAAAGTATGAAGATGCAATCCTGTTCCACTTTCAAACTGAGGCATCAAGAGGTCTTGAATGTGTCACTCCTTCAAGTATGTCACTACCACGTGGGAAAACATGGCCAAACATGGCAAGTAATGAGAGAGATGTGACCCAATCCCGTCCATCATCAGATAGGTGAATGAGAAGTTTCCACATCATCAGAGTAGCTAATGTGGGATGAATACATGGCTAGACTACCTGAGATCAGCCACTCGTTTGACACACTGATTCATGGCTCATCATTATCCGGGTCACGTCATTTGGGGGTGGTTTGTTATACAGGACAGAAGTGGTACAACGAAAGTCTTGGCACTAAGAGAGAATTACTCCATAAATCATCAAAAATGTGTAATAAAGGAAAGATTTTCATCAATAGAAGGCCATTTCTAAGAAAGCTGTGTTTGGATTCTTCAAAGGAAAGGGTTGACCAGAATTTGCAGAGCTGTTTTGCTGCTTATGTCACAGTAGCAGTGGTGCCTCATTTGTGTCCCTGTTTGGGCTTTATGACCATCAGTGACATCCTACCAACTGATCCCTGGGCTGCTGCTCTCTGTCTTGTAAAAAGGAGAGGAATTCAAAGTCCACACTGCTTGTCAACTGATGTGCCTAGCTCATGCAGAAGGCCTGCAGTTTGGCCAGGTTCACTCACAAATCTTGGTATGTAGAGGGATTTGAGACAGCCAGATGTCAAAGCAAGCCAGAAGAATCCTGTCCAGATGTCAAAGCAAGGCAGAGAATCCTGTAGGCATTGTGCTGCTGGTTCACTCATGCAGCCAAGCAGTCAAAGAAATGCCCAGAGGAAGTTTCCTGCCCATTCCTTAGGAGCGATTTAAAAGAAGGACACCAAGAATAAACTCCATAGTTTTACCTTTCATAAGGACGTCTGCTCAGTCACACAAAAGCCTCAAATAAATAATTTAGCCTTAGGTTACAGGCTACACAACAATGTCTAATGTTCACCTACCACAAAAGAGCTCATGTAACATTTGACAGAACATTCAATTTTTTTTTGAGAAAACATCACCAAGAGATGAATTCTGTCTCTGAAAATATGACTAGCATTGACAATTAGTAGTACCATCTGCCAACGAGGCATAGAAGAGGTTTATGCACTAGTATGTTCAGCATACTAATACATGAAGATATAATTACAAAATCTATTTGTGAAAACTACTATTTCTACAAAGAAAATTTAATGACAAATTAATTACATGAGATTTGTTGTATTGATGAAAAAAGTCTTCTTTTTTTTTTCTATTCTTTAAAAATACAAATAGACTAGCCAGAACAATTCAGCTAGCTTCATTCAGCTCTCTTGTACTCTCTGGAGAATTTGAAATAAACAAGCTCATCGGCCTAGTGCCTTGTGCAGGAGCAGACTTAGAAAGCGTTGTGCTCATTTATATGAGATTTAATGGACAAAGGAATCTGAACTTTTCAGGGAACTCACTGTGAGAATTTTTCAAGTCTGCTTCCCATGAATCCAAAGTCCTATGTGGGTGGCATTCTCTACCTACCCAGTGATGACCAGAGTCACTAAAAGAATGACTGGGTGCAGGGAGAGAGTGAGGCCCTGAAGCAGGCAGCAGAAGGCAGGGGCAGCCACCTTAGCAAACCTGCAAGTTTCCTTCTCACACACATCTGTCTTCTGCTCTCATCAATCCCTCAGACAATGATAGCCATGGATCTTAGGAGGCATCTTCTCCCCCAAACAGTACTTGCCAACTACCAGTTAACTACCTGTGGAGGGACAAGAAGAGAGAAGGAAGTTCAAGCAAACTCATCAGAGTGATAGAAGCTGAGCACAGCCAAGAGACCATTCATTTTGATAAGAAACTGGCTCTTGCCCTGTGAGGGAATATCTGTTACTTAAATGGGACATGTATAATGACTAAGAACTTTAAAAGAAACCCATTGATCACACTTGTCTGCATTCCACTGGGAAGCCGTTCTGGAGATGGGAAGGGGGATTGGATAGTGCTCTTCTGGAGTCCTATAGAAGAATATAGAATACACTCAAATACTCTGCTGCTTTTAAAACAAAGATAACACCATACCACAAAATAATAGACGGCTAGATGCATCCACATGTAGGAAACAGATGTCCTAAAACAATGATCTCTGGGTCCACACAATTGCCAGACAAGTTCCTTGGATATATTATGAACTGGCTTCATCCCCTTAGGCTCAATGGGCAGACTTGGGGAACCTATGTTTTCAGTCACTTGTTAGTAAACTTTCTGTAAACAGCCAGATAGCAAGCATTGTAGGCTTTTAGAACCATAAGATTCCTGTTACAATCAGTCTATGTTACTGCTGCAGTGTGAAAAATGTTGCAGAGCATATGGAAGTAAAGAAGGTGGCTGCTCCAGCAAGACTCTATCTATGAGGACAGCTGGAGCATAAGACAATTTGCCAGTACCAGTTCACTTATTTCTCACTAGTGTCATATTTAATTTCTTTGACTCTATCTTCTAATATGTCAAGTAGGGATCCCACCATCAATGTCTTTGCCCCATTCTTTTTCTTGGACAGCATGCAGGATCTTTAAGGAGTCAAGTTGCACATAAATCTAATAGGCTTTCATTTCAGTGAGACTATATAATACTAACATAGGTTCAGGTTTAGTGAAGATTCTTCTAGGATTAAGGTGTATAACATAGCCTTGAAGATTCAAATAAATTCATATGGATGGGGTCCTGGGCCATGCACATCATGGGTTAATGCTGACGAGTATCTAGCATAGGCCTGTTCTGCATCTGATATTGACAGGACACACTTTCTATTCTTGGTACTGCCTCAGATCTGCTGTGCAGTCAAAAACATTTCTCAACCTCAGTACAAGGGTTCGAATTGTGCAAACATATCCCAGGACCATTTCCATTGGCATTCCACATCAAAGACCCTCTCCTACTATTTTGTCACTTTTCAATCTGCCTCCATTGGGTTCACCACAGACAGATGCACATATGTATGTCTAGACAAGTCTTTATGAATCTAAGCAGCATGCATTTTATTCTCCTTCCCTGCCACACAGTGGTACTGTCCCACATGGAGACTCAACGATCCATCTCATGACAGATTAACTTAATGGCCAATGAATCAGGAGAGGAAAGTAAATCCCAACAGACATCATATTAAGTTCATTACTTGAGTCCTATCAGTTGAAGAAATAGTAATAAAATAAAACCAATTGCATCCTATCATAAAAAACGGCTTTGCGGGCAGTAATGCCCTTAGTGTGAGATTTTTACATCTTCACAAGCACACACCCATCTTTGCATTCCTGTTGTATGATGGACCAGTCTGGGCTCTGCCCACATCAGCACATGATGTGGATCCCACCCTGGGGGAAAAGTTATTATCAGAAATTTTGAAACAAGTAGTTGCTAAATAGAGGTTTGATAATGGAGCCAAAGGCAGCTGTCACCCGCTGCTCTGTTTTTGCGCTGCATATGTAAGAGTATAGAAACATTTTAAGCAGCTTAGGGGCAGAAATAATGGAAAACTAGTGATTTTGGTAATTTACATATTTATAGAGACTGTGGAGATTTGAGTCAGGAAACAAAGAAGAAAACAGAGTTGTCAATGATCAAATGCTGCCTGCCATGCAGAGCTAAAACCAGCAATTTATGGCTAAGCTCAGTTACACCTTTGGATTTACTATATAAAAAGAAAAAGAAAACACCGAAAAATGTGCACTTTGGTGCAGGTTATCAGCTTTAAAGCTCTGTAAAATAGATGCATCTGAGCAGGTGACATTTCATGCAGAAAAAAAAAAAGATGGCATTATAGAGAATAAGAATACAACTAAAAAACAAATTGTGCACATGAACAAGATTTCATATGCTGTTGTTCTCTTAGGAGTATCTTCTTTTTATAGGAACAAAGGCTTCTAGTCAAATGAATAACTCTTAAATAGTTTCACAAAATCCAAGGTGTCATTTAAACTGGAAAAATCTTGTCCATCACAAACTGTCCCTGCTGGAACTTGGTAATGTCCTCCCTAAGTCTCAGACCAGGAACTGGACAGCCAATGCTTCCAGCATCCATCTTCTCCAAATATTTTCCATGCAACGAGCTGAAGTTTTAGATCACCCACAGATCACAGTGCCCAAGTGAACATAAGAGTTCTTACAACCTATGTGGAGGTCACTTACTAATAATGTTCAATAGCAATTGTTCAGCTTAGAGAAAGAGGAAGGAAGAAACACTAGTTATTTGGTGCACTTTATGCTCTCCATTTTGTATAGTAGGAAAGAGTACAGGGTGTTTAGGGAGTTTGCTTATCAAGGGAATTTACAGCAGAGAGAGGGGATGTTGGGGTCAATCCCATGTTCTTCCTGCGTCTTCAGGATACATCACTTCAACCGTCTGCAACTGAGACTTCACTGTTAGGGATTTACCAGGTTCCCACCGAAGATTTGATTTTAGGTTCTCTGCATAAAAACATCAGTGGAAGGCTTGTGAGAGAGTAAACCACAGCGATGACCATGTTAGGAATGGGAGCCTTACCATGTAAGTGTTCTATGTTTTCAGACCACGTTTTCCAGGTCCACACAGCACCCATCTTTTGTTTCCTGGTTTCTGTGTCAATTAGCCCTACTATTAATAATGGGCATGCTAATCTGTAGATAAATAAATACTTTAAGCAGCTTTTAGTTGGCAGAATAATTGGGTAAATAACTAATCCATAATACTGACAGTGGTTTCCTTTATATTGTTATATGATGGCAGAAGATGATTCTATAGACAGAGGAAGAAGGAAATGGATGAAGAAGGAGAAAGAGGAGTGAAGAAGGAAGGTAGAGAAGAGGAGGCAGAGTTATGGAAGAGGAAGGAAAGGAGAGAAAAGAGGCAGGGAGGAGAGAGAGGCCAGGGAAAGGTGGAGGTAGGAGGTGGTGTAAACATTCCCTGCATACATAGAGGGGCACTCAGAGATTCTCTCACATGAGCAGTATTCATGACTTGCATGTCAAATGAGCCCACACTTAAGGAGGGGGGCGATGGGGGATGGGCCTTTTCCAGCTTCTGAGCCACTTTGGACCAGTTTTCTTCACTGTTTGTGGTGGTTTGAATATGTGTGGCCCATAGGAAGTGGCACCATTAGGAGGTGTAGCCTTGTTAGAGGAAGTGTGTTACTGTGTAGGTGAGCTTTGAGGTCTTCTAGTGCTCACTCTTTGCCCAGTGGGAAGAGTACCTCTTCCTGGCTGCCTGCAGAAAAGAATCTCTTCCTGGCTGCCTTTGGATCAAGATGTAAAATTCTCAGCAGCACCAGCACCATGTTGGTCTGTTTGCATGCTTCTACGCCTCCTGCTACGATGATAATGGACTGAACCTCTGAAACTGTAAGCCAGTCCCACTGAAATATTTTCCTTTATAAGAGTTGCCTTGGTCATGGTGTTCCTTCACAGTAATAAAATTCTAAGATGCTATTGTTCTAGCTGACCCTGACATTGTTCTCAGTCTTGGGGGATTCCTGTGTTCTTGATAGGCAGGAGCCATCCAGTTCTCATCAAAAGGCTGGTTATCCAAGAGGTTCAGAAAGATGCACAGAAAGAGAGAAATCTTTCAAACCTCTCTTAACTACGGGCATGCACTGTCATTAGCACCTAGTCTTACCAAAGCAAGCAAGAATAATATATAAAGGTAGTTTTTAGTGGGAAATGTTAACAAGGTACAGTAAGGAGCTGAGCCATGTGCCCATGAGTGGGTTCCAAGGTTACTGACTAGAATCACTTACTGCAAGGTAGTCTAAGACCTTTGGTTGTACCCAGAATGTTCTGTTCGGTGGGAACCATTTAGATTCAGAAGTGGAGCCTGTCTCAGGAGACTAGTTCTTCAAATGAAAAGCAATCTGGTGACTGAAATTTCAGGGGAGGAACTTTTTTTCTCTCTATTTCTGTGAATTCAGTATCCAGTTATGATGTAGAAGGATAGATCAGATATACACAGACCTAACACATCAAAATATTCTGGTGGAGAGAGGCAGCAACCGTGCTTGCTATTACACACAGGAAGCCATGAAAAAACTAATAGCCAGGGCCAAGACACCTCAATTCCCAGACTACAGTTGACAGCCTAAAATAGGAAGCTTTGCTTCAATCACTTTTGTCGAAGTTTCTAATGTCACCATTCAGAAGACCTCTTCACTGTGTTAGACTTCGGGTAGGACAAGTTTTTATTTTGTTTTATCATTACCATAGAGGATGACCTTGAGGTAATAAATCAGATTAAGTTTTTACATCTTCTTTCTCCATCCACATAAGGAGGGCCAGGATATTGACCTATCTTGTAATGCATTTTATAAAATCAACATAAAGGTTTATAGTAATGATATTAATCAAATTAGCAATCAAATGACTAATAAGTAATTAGCCATGGAACAGTGGCTCCATTATAATTGTATGCTCAAGATTTGCCACCCCTCTTGAAGATCTGACCTCATAGAAAAAATAATTAACATCACTGCTTACCCTTTGATGTTATAGATGGTGAATAAGGTTATGGGCTTAAAGATGACTTCTGGAAAAATGAATTCTTAGAGGTCTTATAGAGCTGATGCTTTGCAATTTGGTCAGAATATATATATATAGTTTTTAATTTTAAAAAGTATTATGCTTATTTATTTATTTATTTGTTTATTTATTTATTTATGTACACCTGTGTGGCATGTTATACATGTGGATGTAAGAAGAAAACCTGGAGAGTTAATTTTCTTTCTACTGTATGGGTTCTGGACCCATATCTCCATATCTTATCATACTTAGAGACAAGCATCTTTACCCACTGGTCCGTCTTACCAGTCATCCCAGTATTTATTAGGCACATCTTTTTAACTAGCTTTATGGGGAGACTTGTGAGAAAAATTTCAGCATTTCTGACTTCCAATAACATGTATATATATATACATAATTTTTCATATATATAATATAAAAATCAGGATTTGATAGGACAGCTTCTAGAAATTTCTTTTTAACAGTATATAGGGAAAAGCAGAAAAATTAAAATATAATTTGAACTAGTTTTTGAATAATGGCTAAAAATTCATCATTCAAGACACCCTGCGTTGTGGTTATAGAACATGGAGAATTCAAGGTAGTGTTCAGAAGGAAGCTTCTCTCAACAGGCTAGAATTTTCAGCACCACAGGACACCAACCAGCTACTTGGGAGAAAAGTCAGCAACAATCTCCATCAGATGTGAAATTTTCAAGTTATAATAAAATCTGCATGTTTAATAGAATAAGCTTGGCAAGATAGGCCCATAGGTGTATCTGCGGTGTGGATGTTACAGTGATGACCAGCTGCCTTCTGATTGGGTCTAAGGCCCCCTCCGCAAGTGAAAACGTATGCCTGCTATGGTAAATATGGCCAAGAACCCATGACTGCAGAGCTCATAGGACTTAGGAATGAACCTATTACTATTATTTCAATAAGTGGACACATCATCACACTTTTTTATAAATGTGTATTTATATACATCAGGCCCCATCAAAGAAGTTTCTTTGTGCAGTGGACAGCAGTTAATCCAGACACTCACAATTGATCAAAAGATAGAGAATAAGTGTCCTTGGAGATCTCAGTCACAAATAGGACATCTATAGGTGTCTTCACTCCTCATAGGCCCAGGGAACATTGTGGAAGAGAGGGTGGTAAGATTGCAGCAGCCACGGGTCAATTAAGAATGGAGTAATTCAGTATCTTGTGGCTATGCTAAGACTACTGAACTCACAGACTCACAAGAATCTTTAGTCTGCAGAAGATTCGCAGAAGACCAGCCTGGTCAACATTCTAGCACGGAGGGGGTTGGGGCTCATGAAGTCTCATTGATTGACAGTGATGTCTGTTATTTACCTTTAAGGGTGAGGCTCCAACACATTGTCTATGCTCCGGTGAATGCCTCTATACCCACACATATATGGCCAACACAGATTGGACTCAGTTGTTTATAAAGAAACAAGAGGACATGCACAAGGGAGGAGTGCGTGGAAGAGTAGGAGGTAGGTCAGGGATGAGCAGGGGATGAATGAAATTGAAATACATTGTATAAGAGTAAGACATTCTTGTAATAATAAATATTATATTTTAAGAAGAAATTCATCAGTCAAAATTAGGTGGTGTATATGGAATGGGAGATCACAATATTTCTCACAATTAGAATCATATTAAGAGAAGAAAGAATTCTTTCATTAGCATGAATCATGAATGACAGCTACATGGAAAAGGAACCAACCCCTCATATCAGTTTTCCCAAAGTGCTTGTGGATCCTTTGTTTGCTCACAGGTTAATGTGGGCTCTGAGAAGAAAAAGCTTCCCACGGTCAAAAATAAGTCAGAAAATATGAGGTTAAATCATATGAAGACTGCTTCATTGCTGTGTACTGCCCAGAGTGCGGGAATCTGCAAATGAGCTTGGTGATCTCCATGAGAAGGAGGGACAGTAGAGGATTCTGCAAAACTACATTAAGGTCTATACAGTCTCAGAGTTTGCTCATGCACATTTTATCTTAGGGATGGGTTAGAGTCCATCTAATTTTTGTAAAGTATCTTTGATACATAGGTATTCATTCATGCACATGTGTGTATGTGTGTGTGGGGGGAGATAAAAGGAAAGATTTGGGTGCCAATCCTCAGTAGTTCTTGCCTTGGTGAGTGGTATAAAATAAAGCAGGAAGTTATTGTGAATGAATGAATGAGTTGACAGTTTACCTGCAGCAGGCATGATGTGAGGTCTATTGCCTCCTAGCACTGCCTAGAGAGTGACTAAAAGCTGAAGACAGGTGCAGTCACAGTCTATCCTCCATTCTTAGAGTCAGTTTTAGGTTAGTTCAACTCTTTGAAACAGAGGGATCAGCTTGGCACAAGATTCTCAGTACCCATAGGAGAGTAGGAAGGATCCCGTACCAATATAATCTGTGTAACCCAGAATGGGAGGAAATCATAATAGAATGGGTTTCATCTCTTAATTTATTACTGCCAATTATAAGAATGAGCTTAAGCAGCAGAGGAAACTATGTAAATTCTTCTACAGACATAGAACAGTCCTTTCTGAGCTCTGAAGTGATGTTGGCTGACAGCTGCCTTATCTGTATAAAGTTTCTGACCAACCATTCAAAAGTGAGATAAGTGTACTTTAGATAACGCACGATTTCAATTAATTCCTGTGACTTCTTTGAACACATGGGTATATAGAGATAAAAATGAATAAACAAATATCAGCTGACAAGTACTGACTGCATACTCTAGACTAGGCACTATTCTTTTTAAGTCATTCATTCATTCATTCATTCATTCATTCATTTGCTTTTTGATAGGGCCTCATGTAGCACAGACTGGTAGTGAACAAGGACAGTCTTGAACTTCTGGTCTTTCTGTCTCTCCCTACTAAGTGTGACATTATAAGTATGTACTACAACACATGGTTTATATAGCACTGGGGATTGAACCCAGTTCTCCATGCATTCTAGACTGGTATTTTAAATCTCTAACCCACTAAAACTTTTTTTTAAAGGAAAAGAACGCAAAATTGAGCAAGTTGGGAAGGGTTGATAAGGAGTTAGGAGTGAATCTGACCAAAATATAGTGTATAATAAATACAAGCAAAGAACTAATAAGAGTATATAGTCTTAAAATATATACACATATGTAATAGTTTAATTTTCCTATATCTTTGAGGTTGTTATTATCTGATTTCCCCAAAAAACCTAATATACAGAGCTATTAAGTGTTTCAATCAGAATGGTACAGTTAGGAGTTAGTGACACTATGCTTTGAATCCTGCCAACATAGTCAAAGGGATTAGAAGTATTTATTCTATGAGTAAGCACAGCAATATGCCTGCTTCAAATAAGCCAGGTTTTGAGCCCCCAGAAAGCCTGCCTAGGTAAGAACAACAAATTAACATATGTATATAACAAATTTTAGTCTATTTATCTTCATCATAAAGATAAACTGGATTAGTCAAAGTACTTATATAGAATAATAATTTCCCTAAGGACAAACTATTAACTTTATCCTCT
The DNA here is from genome assembly GCA_902729485.2 of Mus minutoides. Classification (NCBI taxonomy): domain Eukaryota; kingdom Metazoa; phylum Chordata; class Mammalia; order Rodentia; family Muridae; genus Mus; species Mus minutoides. Next base: position 3,688,171 of record LR749507.1, read on the forward strand.
AATAGTGAATGACGTGGCATTTCTAGGTAACCCATGATATCATCTGGCCCCCGTCCTTCCATGGATCTTGTAGGAAGAGGTTGGCATGCTGTATTAGAGTAGGCGAGCTGCTTTCATTTAGAATAGCATAAATAACTGGCATGATTAGCAAGAAAATTGCTTTTCCAGAATTGTCTTGGAAACTACTCTAGTTCCTCATTTCCCTTTGGCAGATGACCTGCTGACCAAGCCTCCATTAGACACCTTTCTCATATGTCACCTATTTCCACATCACATCCCAGGGCCACAACGTTCATTATAAGGGCTGGTTTTACCACTGCACACTGCTCATTATGAGTGACCTGTGTGTGTGCATTTACATCAGCAGCAAAATGACAGAAGACAAAATAGCAGAATTGGCTCATTTCCCAGTGAGCTTTTGCAAATTTCTGATGTGTCTCAGAGAATGCATTGTGGCTTATAAACCCTTATCAACTCAACATTAGGGAAACAATCGTAATCTCTGGTTGGCACGAGCTATTTGAGTGTATTGTAGCAATGTATTCCATCCTTCCAACTCCTTTCCATCCTCTTTGGAAGCCTGGCAGATATGGTGTTTCCTCTGCACTCATTCCACAATCACAATGATTCCATGGTGCAGACTGTTGGTGGAGCTTTGAGAAAATGCAAATTAGGACTTAGTCATCCAGACTCCATAGGGGCTAAGACTGCCTTAAAGCACACAAAGGCCAACACCATTATCAAGTAGATGCTCTTTGCCTATCATAGCACTCATTGGCCTCTCAATGACATTGCTCTTTCTTTCTCCAAGACCCTTCACTGTCCCAGAGAAAGGGACAGTAGTCTCCCTTGTACTCTTCCAAAATGTCTGCTGGAAGTCCACCCAGATGAGCAATGTAGCGGTTTGAGTTTGGAAGGAATAATTTAATTGTGCCTGTAGTGCACACTTGTCTAGTTAACTGTTGCATATTGGCTGTTAAACATTAACTGAAGTTCCAGAAAGTAAACAGAAGAGGTTTTTATGGGGGGAGATTTTCCTGAAACTCTTAAAATCATTCCATACCCAGAGAAAACTATTCAAGTGACTATAAATGTGTCATTTGAATAATGTGTCAAATGTGTCAGTAAGGCAGAGTAAGACAAGAAGTGCCAAGGTCTAGGGGCACACTGGAGACCATACATTTCTCTACAGACCCTACTGTTTTTGCAGATCAACAATACAAGAAGAATGCCCAAATGTATATAACTATTATTTACTTAAAGACAAAACTTACAAATTGTGTGAGAGGACTGTGTATACAAAACTAGACTTGTCGGGTGTATTTTTAAATACAAGTGTTTAAAAATGTACTTACGTAGCTTCTCAGATTTAAATGGTAGCAAGGAATTAAATATCTACACATACTCTATAAGCCTTATAAACATTCTCTAGGATCAAAGCATCTACCTTGAATAGTCTCTATCCCTTCTCAACTTACCTAGAGTCCTACACCTCTTGTATATTTAGGCTATACAAATAATCCCAAATGGATCTAGTCCAGAGCTAGCCATTAACAGGTTGTATGAGGAGATTGATTTATAATTTTCAATACAAGGTTAATATGCATTATCTAATTTGATTTTCATACTCATTCATCAGTGTGGTTTTATGATTCAATGTAGAGTGACATTACTTGCTTGATTATATATACATATATGCATACATATAGGAATGTATATATGTGCATGTTCCCAAAGATCAACTATAACCTTTACAATGAGTAAAATGTGATAATTCAAAATGAGAACTTGGAGATAAAATATTTTCTGAATGAAAAATTAAAGGAGAAAAAAAAAAGGTTGTGGTATAATAGGAATTATGAAGAACTTAAGCAAATGCTAATATTTTATGGTAGTGTCACTGGGGATTTTGATTTAAAAAATATTCCTATCTAGAAGTTTCTGTCCCTTCTAGGCACTTCTAGGGGAGAAACACCAACTTAATAATACAACCCAGACTCTATCTTCCTAGAGGTAGATAGATAATCACTCTCAGAAATGGAACCCAAAGGAAGCTATTGTTGTGGTTTAGCTAAATGCACACAATGCAATGGTCAAGTTTTGCCTTATACATAATTATGTTTATGCCATATGTCAACTTTGATCAGAGGAACTTCTTTTTCCAGTGAGTTGCAAGTATTATGGAGACTAAGATGATTGTGGAAGGGTCAGTTCCAAATGGTAAAAGAATATTCCTCCCTCAAAGTGCTAAAGACTATCATAAACGAGGGGTTGGAAGGAACATGGGAGCTGGAGAAGGAGCAGATTGTTGCGGAGCCCTGCCTTTGGGGCATGACCTGACCATTTCATGCCAGAACTAACAGAACTGTGATTACTTACCTGTATATGACTTCCAGAAGATTTGGCTTCTCTACATCCTGTTGTGGAGGAGGGAAGGAGCTTGTGTGCCCCCACCCCTTCCTAAGAGTCTCTGCACTGGTTCTCAACCTTCCTAATAGTTTGGCTCTTAAATATTGTTCTTCATGTTGTGGTGACTCCCGATCATGAAGTTATTTCTTTGCTACTTTGTAACTATAATTTTGATGAGAATATCTGTTATGCCTGTGTACTGGCTAGTTTTGTGTCAACTTGACACAGCTGGAGTTATCACAGAAAAAGGAGCTTCAGTTGAGGAAATGTCTCCATGAGATCCAACTGTAAGGCATTTTCTCAATTAGTGATCAAGAGGGAGGGCCCCTTGTGGGTGGGACAATCTCTGGGCTGGTAGTCTTGGTTCTCTAAGAGAGCAGGCTGAGCAAGCCAGTAAAGAAACCACTCCATGGCCTCTGCATCAGCTCCTGCTTCCTGACCTGCTTGAGTTCCAGTCCTGACTTCCTTGGTGATGAACAGCTGTATGGAATTTTAAGCAGAATAAACCCTTTCCTCCCCAACTGCTTCTTGGTCATGATGGTTGTGCAGGAATAGAAACCCTGACTAAGACAGCATGATATCAGATATGTGTCCCCCAAAAGGGGTCATGGCCCACAGGTTGAGAAACACTAGTCTATAGGCAGTTTATGGTGCTAGAGGAGAGACAAACATTGTCTTCAGTGGTATAGCCACAGATAAGTTGTCCCTTATCCTATAAGCTAACCTTCACCCATATATCTGTAAATAAGCCCAGTTAAACTACTTTGGATAATTTAGGTAACTTCTCTGGCTTGCTTCCAAACTGAGCTCCATAGGGAGCAAGGCATACTTCTTGGACCTCTCCACCAGTCTTGGTGGAGATGCTGTTGGTCCCTACAAGCTTCCCAAAGGACATTTCTCTGCTTAAGCATACACAGAAAATGGTCAGGCATGATTATTTCCAACTGAGATTCCAAGGTAAACTCTAAACATAGGGTACTGTGCAAAGAGTGCTGGCATGGGGCAGAGACCACAGCCATGGTGTGCCTAGTTATAGTGTGGCTTACAGCCAATCACATCATGCCCTGGGGCCTTGGTTCCTTTTCCAGTAAATGGTTATTTGGTATACGAGGAAGTGGCTATGTTAGGAGCAAGCTTTAGAGTGGCATGAATATGTCAGGTCCCTATGGTTCCAACTGAAAGTCCTGTCTGTGGACTGTCAATATTATTTGCAGACACTCTGAGAGCTAACTTCTATTTAGAAACCGAGATACAACTCCTACAGTACTTGATACAATTTCTTCTACCTGATGCATTTACTTCCTTTACAAACAATTCTAAATCCAGTCTCACATTATAGCCAGAAGGTTGGTTGGCTATCTTTGAAACACAAGATTCCAATAACTATGGGTTATTTTTTTTCTCTTTTGTCAACCAATGAGTTTAATTATGGTTACTAACAGGAACATGGGTGAGGTGTTGGTTATTTATAGAAGCATGGTAACTCAGCAGGGATTGCATGGCTGAAGGAAATGTTTTCTCTTCCCCAGCAACCATTAAATGTCTATAGAGCTTCAGGAAAAGGTGAGGCCTCATGAACAGCGGCTACTGCATCCTTGATAGGGTGTGGATGGGTTCAACCTTATGCAAGTCTTATGTAGTTAATGACAGCTGAGTGTTTCATGTAAATCAGATGACATGTGGCCCTCTGTGAGTAGTCTCTGAACACTATACTGCTGAGGTTTGCCCAAGCCACATTGTAATACCTATTAGTGTCTTGTTACTGGTGCAATGAATATTTGGAGGATACTTGGTTGAGGCCAAAATTCTCAAAGTACAAACTGCTGATGAATTTATATATTTATTAATCACATAAAAGCCTTTATATTCTTCTAGTATTCTTTTCTATGAAGAAATGTTATATCATAATATTTTACCCAGGAGAATATTTATTACTCTCACTTTAAACAACACTACTGATTTGGTGCTCCATAACTGGTTGCTCTTTCTGTTATCAGTTTAATTTTTATGTAATTCTTTCTTACATTCTTTCTTGCTTCTCCCTAGCCAGGCTGTTTCCATCACCCTGCTGAGACTCCTGCTCTATAGGTCAACATGCACTCCCATTGGAGACTGAAATCAACTTGTTTGGCACCATGGAACTGTCTTCCAGTCAACAGGCAGTATGAATGGTCCCATCTTTGAGCTCCTTCAGCCCAGTTCAGGGTTTATCCCTTATCTTTTGGCATTTAACTTATTACTGGCATGTCTCTATGGTGATTAAAAACTACAGAAGGCAGGAACCAGGCCTAAGTCATTGTGTCCCTCACACACCTCCACTTGCCACACAGCAAACTCAAGAAATGTGTTATAGATGGATTTCAGTTGTTGAGGCACCCACAGTGATATGTCAAACTGCATTATTTGGGTATGTCCAAGGTGCATGATGCTTCTTTCTGATGTTCCCTTATTTATCTGAAGATCAGATCTTTCAGAAGACGTCCATCCTCTTTTCTTACTGAAGGTTCATTAATCAAAGAAAAGTAAACTCAGGTCCAGAACCTTGTTTGTCCAAGACCACCTAACTCACTAAAAATCACACATTTCCCCTTAAAATGGCCCTTTGGCCCTTATTTCCTGCTTTCCTATATTTATTTCCAAACTTCCTCTTCCTATGATGCTTCCATGTAAATATGTTTCATCCTATGTGATCTAATTGTGGTTTATTTTCATAGATTTACTACTTCAAACTTCTGCGAAAGTGGAAGGAGTACTCTAAGCTTATTATCTTAGCTATTTTTCTCACTACTGTGAAACAATCTCTGGCAAAGCAAGTCAAGTAAGGAAGAATTTATTTTGGCCCATAGTTCAGAAGTTTGTGACAGTAGGGAAAACCGTGGTATTAGGAGAAAGGGGGGCTGGTCATATTGCATCCACTATCAGGAGGCAGAGAGAGAGATGAATACTGGTTCTCAGCAAACCATAGCTTTCCATGTTCTACAACCACAGCCCTCGGCATGGTGTCACCCCCATTCAGAGTGGGTCTACCCACCTCAATGAACCTAATTTAGATAATCTTTTACAGATATGCCTAGAGGTTCGTCTTCTACAAGGAACAAAATCTTATGAAGTTGCTGATCATCACATCTTGTAGGACCTATTTGGGGATTTTATAAAGCAGTGGGGAAAATAGTTAAGTTCCTCAGAGTCCTTAAGAAGTCAGGTTATATAGAGAACATGTTAATGCCAGAGAGGTTACATGACTGAAGGGAAACCTTATAAGACAATAGATTTGCTAAAGCAAACATAACATATTCCTTCTGCCTACTGCTAATGAGCTCTGAGTGCCGATTGCTCACTGTCCTTACAAATCTCCCTGATAGTAGGGTGCTGCTTGCCTGGATACTACCAGAAGCCAATCATTCTATCTTTTAGGTGATCTGATTTTTCTCTCATAGCCAAGGTCAGATTAGTTGGCCACTCTTTCAGGTTTTTGATCTCCTATGTTCAGACACCATGTGCTTTTATTATTATTTTGAGATGTATGAGTGGTGGTGAAGCCGAGGCAGGGTAATGGGATCAAGCCTCTCGTTACTCTCATTTGCTCAGTTTTGTGGCATTGGAATTGTGGTCGGGGCGAGACGGCAGCAGCAGATGTCCCGGGTCCACTGCTTGGTCGGCATGCCTCATTCTGAATTCCTCTGGCGAGCGTGTCAGCACCTGATGCCACTTCCATCTTCATTCCTATATTTCACTCTGGGAGCCTGATACATGGCCAGGCCTGACAAGAATAAATTTATAAGGATGCAAGCTACAGAAAGGCTTGAATGCATTCCAGGGAAAGGTCCATGGGGGCAACAAAGAAATCATCTCTAACTCATTTTTGGAGCATTGTAACAAGGGCATTTTCCAGGGGAGAAAAATCATATTTTATTGTTGCACTTGTAATGTTCACAGCTGTTAAGGACTTTGCCACCTCTAAATGACAATATATTATGGATACTATTCCAGCAGCTGTAAGGGAAGGCAGGGCCCACATCCAGGGCTTGCCTATGCTCTTCTTGGAAGCTTCCCTCCTTGCCAAACATAACCACTTACTATCTTGATGATGGAATTGTGAAACGGGTTTTAAATGAATCATGTTTTGTTTCAATTCATGTCCACAAAGTAATTTTTAAAAACAAGAAGTGATATGAGAAATACACAATGTCACCTTGACCATGTCATCTTGACTAGCCTGCCTCCACAGTGACATTGCTGGGTTTACACACTTGTCTCCTTGCTTGGCTTTTATGTGCCTGATAGGAACCTGAATGCACTTGTCTTGCTTTCTTGGCAAACACTTTTGCTACTATGTGAAAACCCCAGTCCCATGGCTAGTGTACATGTGACCCATGGTAACTATTTGATTTATAATCTTCTCTTTTTCCTATTAATTTGTACAATAAAAATAGTAGGGATGGATAGAAGGCTCAGTGACTAAGAGCACTTACTCTTCTTGCAGAAAATCTATGTTGTGTCCCTAGTACTCACATGGTGGCTTACAAACATTGGTACTTTTATTTCCATGGGATCTGACATTCTCTTCTGGCCTCCATGGGCACCATACAGCATACACTCACTGCACAAACATACATGCATGCAAAACATTCATAAACATAAAATAAGTCTTAAATGATTTAAAAATAATAATGAACCAGATGAGTGGTTAAAGGCAGGAGCTCTATAGAATGATTCTGTCTACACGTCCTCACTTCCTGATTTGGTAACGTCATAACTTTGGATAAGTTACTCAAATGCTCCAGTCCTCACATTCCTCCTTGATCAGGTGGTTACAACACCATCTATCTCACAGTGGGGATGTGAGAATGGGAAGTACTAACTTCAGTTTCTAACACATTCTGTACTTCAAAGATGTGAATTACTCTCAAAAAGTGACAGTCACTTAAGTGACCTACAGTGAAGACTTCAGAAGCCCAGAGAGGAGTATTATAAGAAAAAGCAAAACAGAAGTCTAAGGAAGCACCAAATCCACCAGAATAAAGCTTGGAATGTAATCCAAGCCTCTGTGGGGGGCTACCCCCCATCAGTCCCCAACACACGAGAATGGTATCTTTCCTATCTTGTCTGTTTCCAAGTCTCTGGTCATTATTTTAAATAAATTGATGGGAGTATTATCTAAGGATATATTTTAAAGATAGAGTCTCATGTTTCCCAATATGGTCTTAAATTTTATTTGTAGACAAGGGATTCCTCCTTCTGAGTATTGGGGTTACAGGTATGTATCACAATGGACCAGTGTGTGTGGTACTGGGGACCAAAGTCAGGGCTTTGTGAATGTTAGGCAAGCACTTTACCAACTGAGGTCTAGTGTGAGCCCTGCCAAAATATCTGAGTAATTGAGGAAAGGTCACATTCAAGGAACTTATCTATGGCCTTTGGGAAGCTGAGTCCTATATCTAACATTTAGATTTACAGGTTTCTAAGCTGACCTTTGTCAATGCAAACCAAATTCTATCCAGAGACTAATTCTTTCTAAGTAAATTCCTGAGGGCTTGATTTATAAACCAAAAATGTTTATTGATTTGCCTTGCATAGCTATAACTCAGTTGGTCAGAATGTATTTTCCATAACAGGAAAGCAAATGTTGACATTGAGAAGTTACCTTCTTAAAAACAGGTGAAGGGTGAGGCAGTCATAAACATGATGGTTTTCTCCTGTTTTAACATGCCTGTGTGTGTGTGTGTGTGTGTGTGTGTGTGTGTGTGCATATGTGTGTGTTCTGTCAGCATGGCCACTATAAAATGATAAAAATAATAGCTTCTCAATAACCCATTGTTATGTTGAAAAAGAGAAAGAGGATAAAAGAACAAGGAAAAGAAGGAAGAAAAGGCAGAGGGAGAGATGAAGAGGAAGAGAAAGGATGGATGATGACTATCACCAAACCAGGAGAACCCGAGTCCTGGTCATAATTACCCTAGGACTTGCAGGTCATGTGCCCAGACTTGCTGTCAAGTACTTGCTTGGTGTACTTGACCACAGACAGGGCTGGTGACCCAGCAAAAAATCTTTGCTTAAACAGATATCTATCTCAGAAAAAAATTCAGAGTTTGATTTTTGTTTGTACATTGTGTGTGTGTGTACATACATGCACATGTGCACTCATGCTTGCACATGTACATATTTGTGTACATGTGGATGGGTAAGAAGACAACACACAGAAATAGGTTTTCTTCTTCTACCCTGTAGGACCTAAGGATAACACTAAGGTCCTCAGGTTAGGCGGCAAGTGCGTTTACCTGTTGAACTATTTTGTTTCACAAAATGCAGAATTTTTGAAATTTTTGAATTTTTGAAAGCAGGCTAGAGCCTAGAGAAATGGGGCAAAGTAGAAGGCTGCTTTTCACTCTTTTATTTCCAGGCTTACATGGTGAGATTTTACTTCTCCCCCACAAAACCTCTCAGTGTTTTGCTTCAATTTAAACTCTGTCACTGTGGAAAGCCCTGCATATTTACAAAAGATGAGCTTTCAGGCTCATGTATAAGAAGAAAGCTTAAATGAGTTCAGAAATGGATTTCTCACTTTTAAAGCCTCCATTTCCTTACATTAGATCTTCGAGTATTGCCTGTCTGTCTTTAACAATAAGCTGTAGGCTTGAGAGTCTCTTCCCCTCCATTCTCAAATGGAATTGCTCCCGTTACACCTCTAATCTTATCATTCAGTCCAGTACACATTGCACAAATGAATAACGACAAACACTACCCTTAAAATTCTATTATGTTCCCCTACATCCCAAGGTCCTTTCCAAAATACACCAGGAATGTGTAAACCAAACTCTCAGTATTTCACAAATTGTAGGACTGTTTTTTCTCCCTTTTATTGTCTCACTGACTTTATTTCGATTTCCTTGTTCATTGTAGCAATTGATTTCTTCACATTTTAATTTTATAAACATATCCAAGTACACTAGTCTTCCCTTAAAATAAAATACATTTCAAGACTTCAAGTAAACACCCACAACCACAGAGATTCTACATACACTATGCCTCATCCTCTTCATACATGTGTATGATAAAGTTTAACTTATGAATCAGACACAGGAAGAGGTTAACAATACTAATAGTGCACCATTAATGAAAACATACTGTCATAAAAGTTATATTTATGTAGTTTCTCAAGATACCTTAGTTTGCTATACTTGTGATGACAGGAGACGGCCTTTAAAGGAAGCCCTTGATGACTTCTCATGGCCTTTGAGTTGTCATCATTCACTACTCTTGTGAATTAGTTTTCTATGACTACTATGGTCTTCTGGCAGTCTATTAACACAAATAGCTATGAGGGCATTAGTGAGCAGGTATTATATGTACTATAGATGCCAAAGTATGTAAGGTCTACAAAAGAGGTAGGAGGTAGTAGAATGACATTAGACTCTAATATATCCCTCAAAATAGTGTGCAACTTAAAGTCTATAGAACTGAGTATAGTGATTTCATTACTGAAGTCCTAGTTAAGACAGGAAGATCTTGAGCTTAAGGCTGGTCTGGGTTACACAATGATACCCTGTACAGTACAGAAGGACTGCACTGAAATAGCATCTTCTAAATGTTACAAGGATGTGTAACCTTGGAATTTTCCCACCATTGGTTGCCTGCACAAGACTATAATAGTAAATATTCAATCTTGCATGAGGAAATGCTCATAATGTTCCAATCCTAGTTCAGGAGATACTACTGTCAATGGCTGCTGAGAGAGGATCAGTTTTCTTCAAAGACAAGACCCCTTATAGGTTTCCCATGCTCTCCATATGCATACGTATATATGGGCAACATTAATTGCACTCAGAAGGTTTTATGTTAGAGGGTATTTGCTCACATCGTGAAACCAGAGACCGTGAACTGAAAAAAATCACTTTCTTGTTGTGGTGTAGCTCAGCCCTAGTACACACCTTTAATTTAAGAGCTTTCTGTTGTCAAGAGATAAATAAAGTCAAGATAGGTCAAGATGCAGAGCAAGCAACCAGTTGACAGGGAGTGAACATAAGAAAACCCAGAAAAGAAAAGAAGGATCTTTGTGTTGAAGGTTATTTAAGACAGTGTGGAGAAGGAGAAGGAGAAGGAGGAGAAGGAGAGGAGGAAGAGGAGGAGGAGGAGGAGGAGGAACTTTTCTGGGATGTCAGTGGAGTAGGAAGTTCAGCTGGGCATCTACTCTGCCTCTCTGAGCTAGCAGGCTTTCACACAGCATCTGGCTCCTGAGTCTTCATTTGATAAATCAAACATTTGGGATTTTAAAAACAACAGTTGTAAACACACACACAGTGTGTGTGAGTGTGTGTGTGTGTGTGTGTGTGTGTGTGTGTGAGAGAGAGAGAGAGAGAGAGAGAGAGGGAGAGAGAGAGAGGGAGAGAGAAGAGATGAATATGCAAGTGTACGAGGAACACAGGGAAAGTTAAGAGAATGAGGGAAGCTATGCATTGCACACCTATATGAAATTCTCAAAAGAGGAAAATCAACATTTCATTTTGAAACAAGAAAATCCATATATTTTCATACATTTAGGGTATTTTTTCCAGAATATTCTGAGTTATTTATTTTTTATTCAATTTTTTTGAAGCAGGAGTTCATGTATCCTGGGATAGCCTCAAACTCACTAAGTAGCTAAAGATAACCATGAAACTTCTACTTCTACCTCCTGATCACAAGATTACCTCTAGGACTATGAATGTGCAATATCACTGTGCTGGGCTTGGAACTCAGGACTCTGAGTATGCTAGCTGAACACTCTCTCAACTGAGCTGCATCCCCCAAAAGCACATGGTTTGTTCCTTCTTGAACTTAAAGCAACATGAGAGTTATAGAAGTAGAAAAGCCTCTCGTGAGACCTTGCCCCGTTTCTTTGCTTCTTCTAGTGGTAATTTTGGTTCAGCACAGAATCCTTAGCCTTTCTCTCTTTCCTTTTTATATTGCTTCAGCTCCAAAAATCTATGTAATCACACACAAAGTTGTTCTTAAAGCCACAATGTACTCACATACAAAGTCACTTTTAAAACCATAAGAAGGATCTTGCTGTGTTCATGACTATCATTTTGCTCTTAATAATATGCTTTGTAAACATCTATGTCAAATTGTATAGGGCTAACTTAGAAACTTGATCAATCCATAGCTTTCTTTCTACATTGTGCATAGACCTTAATGGGTTGTGCTGTTCTATAGTGATGGCAACTAATCCATTCTTTTGATTCCAACTTTATTTTCAGGGGAAGAATGTTTCAAAATTGTTATTCACAATATGGAAAAAATGTATAAATTAGGACAGCCACCAAAACTGCAATTGCTGAGTTAAAGGGCAAGCAAGTTTTCTTCAAGAGGGCTATCCTTACCAATAGCCAAGATCCCCAAGAATCTCTATTTCTATATGCCTCATAAGTATATATTAATTTGAACCATGACTGTTTCTTCTTCAGTGAATTTGACTATTATTATTGCAGTTCTTTTTTCTTGAAAATTTGTATTTGAAATAAATAATTTCTTTGATACATGGAATGGCTTTTTCCCTTGGTCTCACATTTGACTTTATACCTTTTTATGATGTTTTCTTTACTATAATTAAAAAATTTTTACTTGTCTATTTATCCATTTGTGAGACTGTGTGTGTGTGTGTGTGTGTGTGTGTGTGTGTATGCTTGTGTGTGTGTTTATGTCTGTATATATGTGTGTGTGAGTGTATGTTTGTGTTTTTGTGTGTATGCTTTTGTGTGTGTGTGTGTGTGTGTGTGTGTGTGTGTGTGTGTGTGTGTGTGTGTATACGTGTGCTTGAGCATGCAGAAGACATAGGAAGATGTTGAGTATACACAATATCACTTTTTACTTTGTTCTCATGAAACAAGGTTTCTCCTTGACTCTTGAGCTAGACCAATAAACAGGAAGCCCCTGGAATTCTCCTGTCATTGATCTCCATAGCTTTGGGATTACAGTGGTATGTAACTCTGAGACTAACTTTCATTATGTGGGCACCTAGACTGTGAACTTGGTCTTGTATATGAGGTTGTGTGAATTCCTCAGCCTTGTATAGATAGCACTCTTACACACTCAATCTCCTTAGCCATGATTTGGAAAACGAACAAACAAACAAACAAACACATATTTAACTGTTATATTATTAATGGCAAATATACTATGATTCTCTCATTTTTCTGACTGCAGAAAGTTTATAAAGCCTGCTTTAGACGTGTCACACAGAAACTGGCAACATCTTCAAAGTAAACTGACAGAATTTGGAGTCTAGGGATGCCAAGGCAAATGTACCTAAAGACAACATTTCAAAGAGGAAAGAAAAGCACAGAACAAGCTCCAGAGATCTGCGGGGGTGCCAACTGAAAACTTAGCTGAGTCTCGATAAACAAAGAGTGTGAGCAAAATAAAAATCAAGGCCAAAAAAGACCATAAGCAATCCCTTCTTTCTGCAAAGTCAGAGTAGATTCAGTTTGTATTTAGTTTATGATTGGTGAGCATGTTTAGGACACTAAGAATAATCTTCCTTCAGTATAAGAGAAAAATCCTTTGACCCACATTTTATGACAGAACAAAGCAGAGTGTAGAAATGTAGAAATCCAGCCACCAATAAGGAAAAATTAAAAATATCTGGTGTCTAATAATAACTGACCCAGAAATAACACAGACGATAGAGTTAGCAGAGAGAGACATGGAAACAATTATTACAACTGAACATGTGCTCAAGAAGCCAGAGGGAACATGGGACATGTTATGTAGAGACTTGGGAAATACCAGAAAGAGACAAGTCAATGTTTCTGAAAATTAAAAGTTAGATAAGGTTAAAAATATTATTGGCGGGACTGATGGCAAATTAGACATTGTAGACAACACAAAATCAGGTGAGCATGAGGAAAATACAGCAAAAAGTAATTTAGATCAAAATACAAACAAACTGACAGCAATATATGTGGCATGGTTTTGCCAACAATGTTGTGCCCTAGGTGTTCATGCTTAGAAGCTCACTTCAAAGATATTCGTGCTACTTAGAATACAGTTACATAGGCTATACATGGGCTCTAAGCATAGCAAATTCTAGTCCTTTCCCTGGTCTTGGTAATACTGAGGGGTATAGAATATCTAAGAAGTAGACCTAGGAGTAGAAGACTACATTTTTAGGGCATCACCCCAAGAAGGGGTTAATTAGATAGTTCCTATGGTACCCAAGTTGATTCCTATGAGGGTAGGTTGTTAGAAAAGATCCAGCAGGCCTTTTCTGTGCTCTGGCTTCATTTCTTTCCCTCTTGCATTCATTCTCCTGCCCTAAGATCATCTGCCAGAATATGTCCAACCAAGGAATCCCTTAGCAGAAGGCGAATCAATGGGCCCCTGGCCTTGGACTTTCATTTTCTAAAGCTAAATATGGAGTTTTTATAAGTATACATTCTTGGGCATTTTGTTATAGCAATGGAAAATAGAATATACATACATATATGTACATATATTATGTATGTATATGACCAAATATAAAAGTAATTACAATACAGAAGTAAATACCCAGAGGAAGAAGTAAGGAATAAACAGAAAATATGTTGAATAAACAATTTATCTAACCTTTCTGAGTTAGATAAAACACTTTGTTTCATTGACTACAGATCCAAGAAGGTCCACAAACCATCAGCACAGGAAACTCATGAGAGAAACAGCACTGATGTCCAGCATAGTCAAATTGCTTAAGCAGAGGCAAAAGGAAATCTTGCAATTGTCTCTAGTGGGACATGCTATACCAGGAACAAAGACATGTATGACAGCAGGTTTCCCTCTGAGTTCAAGATGAAGGAGCTCACCAGAAGACCTACAAAGTGTATGACAAAAATAATAAATCTTTCAAACTCAGAGTCACTAGTCATTGATAGAAAAATTGATCTGTACAAATTGATAAAGACTACTAGAGAAAAATTTGTGAACTTGAGTAAGGCGAAGATATTGTATACAGATAAAAATCTCCCGTAGAGGAGTCGTTTTAAAAAAATGATAAGTTGAATTTAAACCAAATTAAGAACTTTTGCTCTGTGGAAGACTACACCAAGAGAAGAAAAGGCAATGACCATTAATAGGGGCCAGGATTTGCCAAATTAGTAAAAATTTATCAAAAAATGAGCAGTGTTCAATATAAAACAGACAAAAAGAAATTAAGAGACATTTTACAGAAGGTACGTGGATGGCAAATAAGACTATGAACTAAATTAATTAATTGCTCACAATCATTAGTAATGAGGGATATGCAAACTGAAATCACAAAGGTATTATACATGCACATGTGTAGAAGATGCATACCAGAATATTTATACTTAACTGAACAGACAGGAATAGGCGGTATGGGAGAGAGAAGAGCCTCTCATACTGCTTGTGAAAATGTAAAATTCTGCAACAATTGTGAGCAATTAAAATTTTTGTCATTTCCTTAACATTTGATTATTTAGAATATAGATCCTGCTTACTTTGTGCCAAGTTATTCTTCCCAGAGAAAGAGATAAACATGCTTACATGCAGGTCTGTATGCTTACAAGCACGTCTGTGTGCTTACATGCACGTCTGTGTGCTTACATGCATGTCTGTGTGCTTACATGCACGTCTGTGTACTTACATGCATGTCTATGCCTATGTTCAGAAATGTTCGTTATAGTGCATATAAAAAGTCAGTGGATGAAGCTCGACCACTCAACAAAATGAACAAACCGTTAACATGTGATTTTACAGGGGTGAATCTCACAGTGATTATAATAATTAAAAAAATAACAAAAAGATAATTTGAGAATATTCCAGAAGTCTTAGCATTATTTATTTTATTTTTGAGATTATACTTTAATTACATGTTTCTCTTACCTTTCCTCTCCACAGCACTTCATGTATATTCCTTTATCCTTCAAATTTATGGCCTTTTTTTTCATTAATTGTTATTGCATGCATATATGTGCTTTATATATATAGACCCACATATTCCTAAGTATAACCTCTTGAGCTCATATAATATTACCTACAAGGATTATTTGTTTGCCATTGTTTTGAGATCAGGTCTTACTCTGTATCCCAGGCTAGCGCAGAATTCACTATGTAGTTCACCCTAGCTTCAAACAATCCTTCTGCCTCAACCTCCTGAGTACAGAGATTGCAAGTAGGATCCACAATACCTGTCCATTCTAGAATCCTTATTTTTCCATTTAGAAATTCTTAAAATGTATTTATTTTTCATATATTACATTCTGACTGCAGTTCTTCCTCCCCTCCCCCACTTTCCCTGTGCCCTTAGATCCATGGCTCCTCTAGATGCAGACTAACCTGAATTGACTGGAAAGCAAGTAGCTATCATCTGAAAATGAGGGGCAAGGGTTGCATCACAAAAGGCCCTGGGAAACTTGAATGTAATTAATCACTATGCTGCTCTCATGGCTGCACATATATGTCAGAATTTATTAAATTGCTAATTGAAGTACGGCTTATTGCATCAGTGAGCCTTTTATATTATACCATTAAATAAGCTTAAAATGATAAAAAGAAAGTGATGGTAACAGGCTCTATTACTGTAAACTTAAAAAAACAAAACAAAAAACATTAAGCTAAAAGTACTGCACACAGTCACTGACTTTCTTCCAGTTTCTGTGAGGTCATCTGGGTTCTCTGACTCCAGATTGCAGGAGATGTAATCAAGACTCCCCTTGCCTGCAGACCTACCTCCTAATTCAATTGGAAGAGAACCTACATGCATGCTTACTTAAGATGTTGCCCTGCTTTTTTCATTATTGTCAGGTTACTAACTTCTGAATTTCTGACTAATTGTTGAATGCAGTATTCTTTTTATTCTTTCTGTGACTGGATCCCAACCTCAGGTTCCTTGTCATTTAGCCCTATGCAGTGCAAATTCCCAACATACCAGCTGGGTTTTTGCCAGTAAAAGAATAAGAAAAAAAGAAAATGTGCTGGCCAACATGGAGTTGTTTGTCGCCCCACAAAACTGGGAGTTCTATCCAATTATTTCTGTCATATTCTATTGGTTAGAAGTCATAGGTCCCCATAGTCAAAAAGGAATTCCACAAGGGTTGGTCCACCGAGGCATGGAGTTATCTTAGTGTCGTGTAGTATGTAGACTTTTCTTTCCTTAGTAACACTAGTGGTAAACTATCAATAACATGGTGCTTGGTTGTGTGATACACGCCCTGTATCAATCAGGACTTTTTCAAGTCTGAGTGTGACTTTCTCATGATTGTGTTTGGTGTTTTGCTAGTAGACTGGACTGCTGCTGATGAAGATTTAAATCAACCCATAGAACTATTGTAAATAGGTCTATGTTCTTCTTGTCCTATTAACTATCTTCCTCCATTACCTTTAGTTGGTGGGCTATAAGGGAAGTTGAAGTGTTTAAGAACCTTTATTAAAGTAGGTTTTGAAAAATCTAAGCCAACAAACAAGTTTTAAAAGACAATCAATCCAAGTGTCATTTTGAAGGAATTGGGTGAGACTGTAAATCAAATATTTGTTATATTTGCCACCTTGACCCAGCTTAATTTTATTTATTTATTTATTTATTTATTTATTTATTTATTTAGGTTTTTCGAGACAGGGTTTCTCTGTGTAGCCCTGGCTGTCCTGGAACTCACTTTGTAGACCAGGCTGGTCTCGAACTTAGAAATCTGCCTGCCTCTACCTCTGCCTTTGCCTCCCGAGTGCTGGGATTAAAGGCGTAAGCCACCATGCCTGGCTGCTTTGTTTTATTTTTAGGGAAAGGAGAGTTGAGTCAAACTTAGGCATCGAAACTTGTTAAGTAAAATACCAGAGTCCTTGAACATGCACCTGAACTTGGTCAAAATTTACTTGGCTTGTGCAACACTCTAAAAGCTGTCTTGGAAGCCAGCTGAGCACCAAAACTAATATTGGCAGAGCAGTAGACTTTTAGAAAGGAGTGTGTTGATAATCCGACTTATGAAATTAATTGGAGCAGAACATGATTTTAAAACTTTAAAAAATGCGATTTAACACGTCACAATCCAAAGGATTTAGATTATGGTTTTAAAGCAGGATTTGAAGGAACATCTCCTAAGATGGAAATGGCTTCTATCATATTAATAAATAAAGCTATAGTGAATGAATGTTTCAAGTTTCTGTACTTCCCAAGAAGATAACTCCTCAATAATGCAAATCCTGTGATAGACAGTTAAGCCATGCATTCATATTTAGATGTTGTCATTCAACTGAACATTTGATGGATAACACTGAATGCCACAGAATTAAATTGATTCTGGTAATTAGTGTTTGCATAATTACCACGGACAATACAAAGCAATTAAATTGAAATAAGATGAGACAAACTAAAGCAGAAGAAAGTAAACATGAGCTTAGAAGGTTTTAAAAAAAATCATCTGATACCCTTCCTTTCTATTTCAAAGTGAATGGTCTATTGTAATGTCTCATTAACACATTCAAGAGTTCCTTGTACTTTGGAGAAATTGAGATGAGTCTAAAACTAATTTGTAATAAGAAAGATAATATTAATTATGATGGGTAGGAAGAGTCTATAGTGGGTAACTAATTGAACTATCAGAGAGTTTTACATAGGACTGTATGTAAAAGTGTTCCCGGTGGGGACTGCCCTTGCTTTTTACCTGTCCCACTGGGGAGCCTATTCAAAAGTAGTACATTTGTGGATCCCAAAGGGACATGTGGTATGCTCACAGGTGCCCTCCTCACTTTGGAACAACACCAATTTTAACTTGCCAACCTGGAGAAGGATAAACTCCCAGCTCACTTTGCCAACTAATCTTATCTTGAGCAAGATACCTGTATTCTTCTAGGCCTTTGTCAAGGTCGATTCCAACGTTATTCCCCACGGTAGCCAAAGGAAAGAAAGGACTGGAAACAAAGAAAGAACAGAGGCTATAGGAAAAAAGTGCCAGAAAAAGTTAACTACACCCAAGAAGATACCACAAAGAGAAAGTGATAGGGCTGTCTTTTGTGCCGCTAAACTTGTAAGCTTCATATTCATATGTCCACTACCTTATAGCATTTAATAATGCAGACACAAAATGATTAATAACAATGTCTTTGGTCCTAGGTTGAAAAAGAAATCAAGTATCCATATGCCTTTTCACATTTCAATGACCTTCCTTATGACATTATCAGTGTTGGGACAATAAAATTAAAACATTAAAATCTACACTACTTCTTTCCCTCTAGCAACCGATTAATGTTGAAACATCACATCTCCTTCAATCTCAACAAATTGAAACAGAGCTGGTTACTTCTCCGGAAGACTTTAATGCTACAAACAGAAAAACTTAATTGACACCTTTATAATGTTTGGGATTTTTCAAATATTCTTTTTTTTTAATGTCTAGCTAACCTCAGAGATAAAGAAATAGAAATGATTGATTGAACAGTCTTCTACACATGAAGAATGTACTCCACTATGAACTGTCTTGTGAGAGGGAAAGGGTAC
>LR749507.1:3709538-3737703 GCA_902729485.2 Mus minutoides
CTTGGTAGGTCAGATCCTGGAAATGAGAAGGATCCACAAACCTTATAAAATCACATAAAAAAAGCATATATGGTATCTAATATATTACATATAAATCTGTTTTATGTATAAGTGAGCTGGTATACTTCTCCAAAGACTCTAACCCATGTTTTGATTCTGTTCTAAAACTGTCTTCTAGAGAGTCCCTGTTTAGTCAGTGGGGTGATAGAAAGCATGTAGGATGCTAGTGTTGTGATCATAAAAAGAGAAAATAGTATATGTTCTGGTGGGGTGTGGGGGAAGGGGGAGCCTCAGTGGGCTCATGCTGAGGCAACCCCTTCTCCCTGAGAGACCAGCCACACACTGGTATAAGATAGAATAGAGTTTATTCAGGTAATGGGGAGGGGAGTTAAAGGAGTAGTAGAGGCAGAGAAAGGCAGAGAGAAGAAGAGTAGAGAAGTGGAGGCTGGCCATGACCACGTGGAGAGAGGGGGCTAGGGAAGGGGATCAAGGGGCAAAAGGGAAGAGAGAGGCGAGAGAGAGAGAGAGAGAGAGAGAGAGAGAGAGAGAGAGAGAGAGAGAGAGAGGGCAAGCAGCCCCTTTTATAGGGCCACGCCTACCTGGCTGTTGCTAGGTATCTGTAGGGGTGGATTTTAGACAGAATATCAACAGCTAGGGCTGAGCAGCCTTGAAAAGTTGCAAAGGAGAAGGTGAGAAACAGCTGCAAGAGAAGCCAGGATGTGAAACCAGGGGCTGCACTGGAAAACAACAGAGCTCTAGCGAGGGATTATCTGAGGAGTACAAGAAAACGCCAGCCCCCAAACTCAACTTACAAAGCAATTCTTTTTATTAAGTTTTCCCCTAACCCTGACCTTCTGTGTTATCTGTGACCTGGGTTGACCCAGGATAGGCAGCCTACAGTAAGTGCCTATCCAGTGAGGATGAATGAGTTCATCAGATGTTTCTGCCCCAAATAACAGATACCAAGAAGAGAAGTGGGTTGAGGTGTATTCTATCTACTGAAGACTCTTCAGTAAGTTTCTTGATATCCTGAAATCTCTGTTTCTTCTGAGAAGACGGGCAGAAACATCTTCCTCCACATTCACAAGAGTTTGGTGAAGGTTAAATTAGTAAACAGATTAAGTCAAGTCAATCACCTGGCTTGCAGGAGACAGACCATAAAACAGTTCATTAGCTCTGTTGGTTTCCATGACTTCATGATTTTTGCTTTAGTTGCTGAAAAAGCAACAGAAAGAAGTATAGCTGAGGGATGGCTAGATAGAGCTAGGGTAAGATGACATTCCAGTTTCCTTTCCACTGGCTAGATAGAGCTAGGGTAAGATGACATTCCAGTTTCCTTTCCACTGGCTAGATAGAGCTAGGGTAAGATGACATTCCAGTTTCCTTTCCACTGGCTAGATAGAGCTAGGGTAAGATGACATTCCAGTTTCCTTTCCACTGGGTCTTGTGTTGCACAAAAAGGAAGCAAGTGCCTCTTTCATATCCAATGCCATGGGAAAGAAGAAGCTAATTTATATTTACATACCATGTTCCATCAGGAAACCCAAATCCAGTTGGTGTCTGGGAGCACTTACTCATTGGCACACCATTATTCTTTAAACATATACCGAGAGCTAGCTAGTAAATGGTCCTGTAGGACAGGCTTTTAGGAAAACAATCCCCCATTGCTTTTTGCACACTGTTTTCAAAAGCCTCCGTTAATAACTGCATTTCGATCAGATCTCGGTGCACAAATGAACCTCCCATCAAAACTGTAAGGGCAACCCATGATATTATCTTTGCCAATTGAAATTCTCAAGGTGAAATACATATGTGCTGTAATTGGCACCTTTGAAGCATCATTTTCCCACGGAAAGCTTTCAGCGCTGCCGCCAGCAAATGTAGCCTGGCAGGTCCGGAAAGGCCAGGTCTGAGTATGAAGGCTTCATTACCAGCAGGGCTTTACCCAGGTGACAGAGTTTCAGCTCCCTGTCAATCAAGCCTATTGCTGGTCTCCCAGGAGTCCATAGGCACTACGCCAGAGAGGCATCAGCCTGTGCAGACAAATAATTACCTGAGCTGAGCCATTTCACGGAAAGGGAAAACTCTTTATAAATAGTGGCTGCCCAGAAGCAGTTGTAAATCTGCAGCTTCTTCAGCGTAGCCCGGGAGCAGAGCGGTACAGACCAGAGAAGCACTGGCCACGATCAGTCTCCATGCCACAGGCAGTCCTCGTCAATCTTCACAGTCTCAAATTTCCATGATAGTAAAGTTGCTTCATTTGATACCACAGTGAAGACTCAGTGCACAGATCTTCCTTTCCTTAGAGGCACTTCATTCCAAAATACTCAGATTAGTGAGCCAAAATGCTCCAGGAGCTGGCTGTCACACCAATATCATGTGATAATGAAATCACAACAGCTCTTTACATAAGTTGTACTGTCAGTCTCCTACAGAGAAGTTGGACCAATTAACAAAATCTACATTTGTAATCTATACCTATCTTTCTATCGCTGCATAGCATTTATATAGTCATTTACATATGTTGTTGCTATACACACATCTATGTTTATATAAATATATCTCATCTATTTCAGTTTGGCTTTAACTAAATTTTTATAGATTTTATGTTTAATTTTCTGTGGTAGTTCAAAATGAATCCTAGAATTGACTGCATGCCTTGTGCTAGACAGCCTATATTAGGACACTTATTATATAACATTTATACTTATTTATGGAATACAATATTATAATTTAATATGTATATTTAATTATAATAATCAAATCAGGCTAGTTGGTGTTTTTTCTTCTTAAAAATCATTTCAATGTGCTCAAAACCTTCAAGCTCTTCTACAATTATTTTTGAGGTGTGTAATTATTTTTTGTGACTATAGAAAAAAATGGAGGGAAGGGCAGATGGTCAAAATGTGGAAAACTGGCACCAGATAGAGTTCATCAAAGAGAAATATTTCTGTTACACTGCACTAAGATGTTCCTTGGGCCATCTTACGATTTCTCATAACAAAGGCCCACACCAGGAACCAGGAATAGTTTTTTTGATGGCTTGGGGGGGGGGATCTTGAGTTGGAGGGGCAAAAGAATTTCCTTAGCTCTCACTACTAAGCCATATGTGTGGATTCAGCTACAGCCCATCAGTCAACCTAGTCAACCTCCAAGATGACACTCCTTACTTCTAGCCACCAGTGTCTGTAGACGTCGATCTCAAACAGTGATTTATGGTTAGGTCATCTGATTACAGTACAATGATCTTTAGAGTTGTAATTGATCCATATTAAACTGGTTCAAACAGCTGCTGCTAGACCACTCAGAACTGCATACCCCAAACATTTCATTTTCAACAATGTTCAAGAAAGAAATTAGAGTTAAAAGTTCCCCAAAGAGATACTTAGAGTAGCCTAGCCACAAATGAAGACATCACTACTTGCTTCCAAAATAAAGGGAGTTCATTCTTTTGTCAAAGCAAGGAGGTTTGTCTTTAGATAAATATGTATACAAAGTATAGACCTGTGTAGTGGTTTGAATGATAATAGCTTCCATAGGCACCTGTTTGAATGCCTGGTCCCCAATTGGTGTAATTGTTTGGGAAGGATTTGCAGGTATGGTCTTATTGGAGGAGTTGTGTCATGGAGCATGAGCTTTGAGTTTTCAAAAGTCCAGGCAATTCCCAGTTATTTTTCTCTGTCTCCTGCCTGTTGATCAGTATGGAAGCTCTTAGATACCGCTGCACTTCCATGTCTATATGCCTGCCTGCCTACCCACTACCATGGTCCCTGCCATGATGGTCATGGCATGGACTCAATCTCTGAAACTGCAAGGCCCTAAAATACTCTTTCTTTTATATATGCTGCCTTGGTCATGGTCTTTTGTCACAACAAACAGAAAGTAGCTAAGACACAGGTAGTAGAATTTATTTTCTTTTGTTTCTCCTCCCTCAGTTTTAAGTCATTCAGATTGGCATGGTAATAAGACATGTGTTGTAGAGGTAGGGTTCACCAGAGACTCTTGGCCTTCAAGAAACAGTCACGAGGAGCCTATGAAATGCAGACTCCTGGCACCAGTCCCTCAAGACTTCGACCCACTTGAATGATAAACAAATCTAAGTTTTCACCAAGTGGTTTTTTGTCAAAAATGTCCACAGGTGCTGAGCATGGTGGCGCACGCCTTTAATCCCAGCACTCGGGAGGCAGAGACAGGTGGATTTCTGAGTTCGAGGTCAGCCTGGTCTACAAAGTGAGTTTCAGGACAGCCAGGGCTATACAGAGAAACCCTGTCTTGAAAAACCAAAAAAAAAAAAAAAATGTCCACAGGTACATTTGAGAGAATAGGTAACTCCAAACTGTTAGATAATGTAGCAAGGCTGCGGGACCCAGGCCATTCTCAGTTCCTCAAAGCATGTTTCTTCTCAGGACAAGAAAGGACCAAAGGTAGGAGCTTAGTGAAAATGTAGGTCCTGTATTCAAAGTTCCAAAGAACTTCAAGAGAGCTACAGCAGAGCATTCAACAAAATGCAGGGTCTTCTGAGGGGCAAATATGAGGTGCTGTGTTCCTCTCCTCCTGAGCTGGGATACGGTATATAGCGACTAGGGAATGGATGAAGAGTTTGAGAAAGCTATCGGGAGACAAGTAGCCGTCTCTAAGGAGAGGTTGAACATGTACTTATGGACCATGGGCCACTAATAAGGGCTTAAGTCACACACAGAAGAATTGCTTACTAAGACTGTTCCCTGGCTGTGGCTCTGACTAGTACAGGCTATGGTACTGTATTCACAAGTACTTTTCCCCTAGTATTTTCTAGAACTTAGGCAGGCTAAGGAGAACCTGGCATTTTAATTCTATAATTCATAATTCTAAAATGAGATGGGGATGGGGGTGAGCTCATGGGGTGCAGGGCTGGGGAGAAAGCTCAGATGGTGAGGCACTTGCCAGGCAAACATGACAGCCAGTGTTCTGCTCTGCCACACCCAGTGAAAACCCAGATGTAACAGTTTGACTAAAATCCCAGCACTGGGAGGCAGAGACATGTAGTCCCCTAGAGCTCTCTAGGCAGCCAATCTACCTGAATTGGTAAGAGACCCTGTGTTCAAAGAATACTGTTGGCAGTGACTGAAGAAAGTCTTCAACGTCCACTTCTAGCCTCCATACAAAGTCATACACATAGACTTTCTCCCCGCTCACACACACAAAAGCATGCACAAGAACACATACAGAGCATGTGTGTACAACCACAAAGAGTATGTGTGTATAACTTGAAGCAGAATAAATTTCAAAAGTTACTATAAAGGTTTGAGAAACTCACTTCATAACCATATGGGAATTTGAAAACTATTATTCTCATTTTAAGTAGAGAGGGTTGAAAGGTCAACTTGTAAATGTGAACACAAACTTGCAATGTTATGTGAATGAACAGTCCATGTTTTGTTTTGTTTTGTTTTGTTTTGTTTTGTTTTGTTTTAACAACAGCATGGAGACAAGAGGCAGAAGAGGTTGTTTCATACCATGTGGTCATTTTCTCAGAGGGAAGTAGACCAGCCTCTCAGGAAACTGTCATGGTTCTTCAGCATAACAAGGAGGCCATTTTCAAACTCTTGTCCCAACCTCACTGATTGAGTCTGTCACAGAAAACATGTGTAATCATAAAGATCATTTAAATGTTAAGTATTATCAATTTTATTTTTGTTAGTGGTCCAAGTGTCCACACTGACCTTGCTACTCCCAGACAATCATGACCGACATTTTACAAAGTTCTGATGCTCAGAACACTGGCTGTAGAATCAGAGTGCTACTTCAGAGCAAACTTTCTCCTTGGATGGGCATTTATGCCTCTTCTTTGGGGTTCAAATTAAGACACAAAGCCTTGTCTTTGCTTCACAACAGGGGGTAACGAAGAGCAGGGGGCCAATGCTCCAGCTCAGTCAGGCAGCTGTCTGCAGAGTGGGACCCCGCTGTCCCGAGCCAACAAACACTCTCAGAGCCTCGATGCTAGACTCATCAACATGCTTTTCAGCCTGCTCACAAAAGCTCCCATTTAATGTGGGCTGTAAAGCTAGCTTGACAATAAATACAAGAAAAGGTCATTTGAGATTGAACACGGCTCTTCAATAATAGGAATTATGGGGCACAACACATGCGCATGTTCCTCCTTTACCCCGGAGAGCAGCAGACATTTTAGATCAATGGTAGGCTGAGGAAATCTAAGAGAGCATGTGGAATGAATGACGATCTTAACCTAAGAGAGGTGATGGCAAGTGAAACAATCAGGACATTTGCTCATCCTGGAAAAATGGCGCCTATTCTTGCCCTGCATTCGTTTATTTACTTACTATTTATCTTAGCAACTTAGTTACTGTGATGCCCCTCTTCACTGGTAGGAGATAGAAAATGAGAATTTCCTCTCTATATGTGACATGGTTCATTTTTTAAAAAACGTGCTCACTTCCCATGACTTGTTCTCTAGAGATCGATCATATCAAGGAATTCGCTGACTCAAGTCTGGCTCTTCTGTCCCAAGCCTACTGCTAATCTGAGAATAACATTGGTGATGCACCATAAAACACACTCTAACCTGGAAGGTCTACAGGACATTAAAATAATCTGTGCAGATAGTTCAATTAATAAAGAAATGGGACAAATCTGATAAAAGGAAGTATTGAATTTTCAATCACAGAAAAAAAGGGGAAATTAAATAGTAACTCAATATATACCCCAGGTATTTAAAAATTCTTCTTGTTATAAAATTAGAAACATTTAATAGAAAATTTATATTTTAAGTGAACAATCAATTAAAATAACTAAGTACCATTAGTATGTATCTCTCTCTCTTTCTCTCTCTCTCTCTCTCTCTCTGTGCGCACGCGCACGCACACACACACACACACACACACACACACACATCTAAAACAAAAATATATGTGCATGTATTTGAGTAATTTATTTCCCTCTGTACAAAACTCATACAACAAGTTTTAGCTACATTAAAAAGTCAAATAGCAATGTACTGAGAAAACAAAACACACAAAGACTTTATCTATTCATATATGTTTTTAAATATAAGTGCTTCAAAAAAACCTTTAGGAGTGTAGCTATTAATGAGGGTGCTACTAATAAATCAGATCTCAGTCCATTAAATATTAGATGGCTGACCATCCACAAAAGGGACTATCTCTATCTTTGTGCTGACTTTTAAAAGCATATTAAGAGAAGTTTTAAAACTGGACTTAGCTCCTGCTCCATGAACCTAGTTAGGGAACATGGTAGGTAGGGAAGCAGACTCGCTACTCTAAGCTGGTGTTTTCCACCATGTCCATCGGCATGCCATAGATTGTCATTGCTGGGCACCTCATGACAATGTCCTGAGCTGTTACTCAATTGACATAAGGGGTCAAAAACGGGCATTCTTCATGTCTATCCCAAGTCCTCCCTAAAGGACCCTCCTTTCCTAGTTCATCAGGAGGATGCAGTGGAGTGGAGTGGTCCATGCTTATATTCAAACTCGGTTTCAGTCTCTTTGCAGTAGAAGGGTAGAGAAGTAGCCCGTCCCTCTGATATATTGTGTCATTTATAAAATGAGGATTATAGCATTCATTCTCTGATCGATGTGGTATAATGGCTTGAATCTGGAACATTCCCAAAAGCTTATGTATTGAAGGCTTAGCCATCAGCTGGGCATGCCTTAGGAAGGTACTGGAAACTGTCCTTTGAATGTGGGCTGTCTCCTTTCCTGCCCTCTTCCTTCTGCCATGAGATGAACAGTGTGTCTGCCCCGTGCTCTGCCTGCTTTATCATGGGCTCAGAAAAAAAAATAAAGCCAAGTGCTGATGCATGGACAGCTCTGAAACGCTGAGCAGGCAGACATTTCTTTTGTGTTGATTTTCCCAGGTGTTTTGTCAGAACTACAGGAAACATTCTAACACAGATGGTGTGAATGTCCAGTTAATTAATTAAGTAAAGAGTGTTTACCAACAGTGACTATCATCAGAATAAAGGCATTGAATGTTGAGACACAAACACACCCACCAACACAATACTTTTCAGAAACTAGCATTGTTCTCCCTTTTTAATTGAAAAAAACTTGATTTTTTTTGAGTTAAAATAACTTCCTTTATAGGTACTTAAACTTTTTTTCTTACAGTTATATTTCTCTTCACTATTTAGGGGAAACAGTTATGGGTCTAATTCCCTATATTAGGAACAAGTGGCTGGCATCATGAGAACAAGTATTAAAACTGGGAATGGATTTCAGTAGAAGATGGAAGACTAAACATTTGAAAAAGAAAATAGTGTTTTGAAATTCAAATATGTATATCTGGTATGTATGTGTGTGTATATGTGTGTGTGTGTGTATGTTTGCAGGTTCACCTGTGTGTACATGTTATGTGAGTGAAGCCATAGGGCAATCTATAATTATCATTCCTCAGGAGCCATCCATCTTATGTTTTGAGACAAGGTCTCTTTCTGGCTCAGAACTCAGTGAGTAGGCTAGTCTGGATGCTCAATGACGCTTGGGTATCCACCTGTTCCCACCCTCCCAGTGATCACAGATGAGAAACATTATGCTGACATTTTTATTTTTTTAAGGTAGATTTGGGAGGCTTGAACTCAGTTCGTCATGTGAGTGAGCTAAGCACTTTGATAGCTGAGCAATCTTTCCAGCCCACAAATATGCCCATTCTTAACACAGTTGCCTTATTTATCTCTCCCAGGGCAAAAGGAAGGAGCCCAGGGAACTCTTCAGACTTTTAGAGAGCAATAATAAGTAGCAACCTGCTGGAGGTGCCCGAGGAGGAGCAGCTACCATACTGCAGGTTTTCCTCTGCTGGTAAGCAGAACAGGAAAGACAAATGCAATCCCTAACTTTTCTCACCTTTGTATCTCTCTTTCTTCCACTCCTATTATTCTGAGGTCCTGCTGGGTAATCTTTAAAACTAGGTTGCAGTTTAGAGATTTGTCCTTTCAAGTTTATTATTACACTGGGAACATCAGCCTAACAGCATGGAGTACAGCTATAGCTTCAGTGTGGGTTTGTATAGTTTTTACTGGTCTATCCTTAAAACTAAATGTATTCTGCTATGTAGTAAAACTTTTTAAAAGATACATTACTTTTAAAGTGTTCAATTTAACTCCAAATTGTGGTTGATCTTCATATGCTTTTCCTTCATTAAAGCATTATTGAGTCTCTCAAAAATGGGTTTCTAATTCAATTATCTGAACACTGTTGAAAAATATTTAGGTTAAATCTGAATGATTGGTAAGCTGGTCTAGGGAGGATACTCTAGCGTATATACATTGTGTCTCATTGTCTTATATTTTAATAAAGGAAACTATTATATCAAAACAAAGGTCAAATGTTCCTTTTATAAACCTCACAAAAGATCACTGACACCAATATTTACACCTTCTCCCCCGTTTCCAAACTATTTGCCTCACGGCACAAAGATGGGCATTGTCCCCAAATACAGAACCATCCATGGGGGAGAGAGTCCAAGGGATGTCTGGGTGAGGCACAGCTTTCTAAGTTGTCTTTACTTCTCCTACCCATGCCTCATCCTTCTCCTCAGCCTTAGTCTTTAACAGGCCCACATCTTCTCTTACACTCTGCCTTGTCTTGCGATGAGATTTGCTTTTTTTTTTTACCTTTCCATGAATTTCTTCCTTCAGACTCGGAAAGTGTGCTCCATTCTGAAAGTCAACAGGCTTTCTGGAACTCTCCCTGTATGCCAGGGAATCAAGGTTTTCAACCCTGTCCTCAAGGTGCTCAGCTGCCTCTGTTGCCTGCCTTTGGATGCCTTTCTGTTTTAGAGGGAGTCCGGGTGAAAAGAAGGGAAGTCCTCCCAGAACAACCAGTTAGAACTTAACAGACGAGCAGAAATCTTCTTTATAAATTATAAAGTATCTGCTTTGTTTTGCTAAACCAAGTAGCAGACTGTATCCTGACACAGGAATCTGTTCCTGTAACAAGTAGAGCTTCAGCCAATCACAGTAGCTGGGTTCTAGCCAATCATAGGCTGCCATCTGAACAAACTCTCTCCATAGAGGCAAACATCAAGCTCTAACCTAACATCAAAGAGGCAAACATCAAAGCTCTAAGCTTTTTCTAACGCTGAGTACTCCCTGTTCTAGTTGCTGTGTGACATTTTCCGAACTGTTTCTGGTTCCGAGGGCCGCCTTATGCATAGGTTGTTTTCTCGCACAAACAAAATCTGTTAAATTCAATTTAATTAAAGGGTTTCGTCGAAGCACGTCTTCCGAGCGTGGTGCCAGGCTCATGAGCTGGGTTAGGCGCCGCCTCTGTGTCTGTACCATGTGAGGAGACATCGGTGGCCGTGCTGCTCGTAATCCAGAGTGTACTCTCTAAGGCTGGTGCACAGTGAGCCATAGAAGACCCAGAAGGTGATGGGTAATTTTGGTTGTCAACATATCTGGATCTGGAATCAACCAAAAGGCAAGCTGCTGGGCTCTCCTTTGGAGTTTTCTTGATTAGATTCTTTGAAATGGGAAATTCACCCAGAGTGTGAGCTCAGGTGGCAGCCCAGAAAAGAGGAAAAGGTAGAAGAGAGCTTTATTCCTTTTGGTCAGCTTATTTTCACTTTTGTTTTGTTTCTTTGTGTTTTGTTTTTGTTTTTTGAGACGGGGGTTTCTCTGTGTAGCCGTGGCTGTCCTGGAACTCACTCTGTAGAGCAGGCTGGCCTTGAACTTAGAAATCTGCCTCCCAAGTGCTGGGATTAAAGAGCCGGTTTACTTACGTTGACTTTGCAGCTCCTGCCTTTCAACTCGGAAATTAAGATCTAGTTTCAAGCTTCCAAGGTGGACTGCGGACCAGAAGATCTCTAAGGAATCTCCAGCCTTCATCATAACAGGTTACAGGCTTCTGAGATACTCAGCCATGTGGAATGAGCAGAAGGGGCTCTTAGCCATTGTTGAGCACCTAGATCATATTACGTAAGCTATCCTAATAAACCACCCTTTAATGTACACCCGTTCTGTACCTTTTGTTCCTCTAGAGAGTCCCGACTGATACGGGTGGCTTGGCTAAGTTGAGATGTGCTGTGAGTGTAAAACACATAGTAGATTTTGCAAAATTTGTCCGGAAAAGGACGCCACAAAAATACTGCGTTAATAGTTCTTATACTGATCCTAAGTACAAAGGGTTTTCTAACCATATCAATTATGTTTCTCAAGTTAATTGCCTGGCAGTTTCTCCAAACTTTCAAAAATGTGGCAGCAAGAAATTGCCATGGGGGAGCTTGTTTTTCTGTTGGATGACCGACACTCGTTTGACTCCCTCAGTATTAGAGATGTCAGTTCTACCCGAACACACTCTACCCCCACCCACTTCAGGGGCCCATCAAACGAGAAACACATGCTTACCCAGCAAAGACTATGGAGGTTTCGGTGGGGCTAAGACCTGGATTCTGTGTCCACATTGACACAGTATCTTCCCAAGGTCTGACAGGCAGTACACACACAGGTGGGATGGGATGTCTTGCTATCAAGCTGTGGGACTTTCTGTTCCCAGAGCGTAGGTGTCCCCTGATGGGCCCATGGTCTTACCCTGTCTGTCACAGAGAATACTACAAGGCCACTCAATGTGATCCTCATTTGGAGTTTTCAGAATGTGCCTGGTTCCATTGTAATTCTCTCTCTCTCTCTCTCTCTCTCTCTCTCTCTCTCTCTCTCTCTCATTTAATTTTTACTGATTCACTTTACATGCCATTCACTGCCCCATCCTGGTCACCCCTCCAACAACCCTTCTCCATCCCCTTCTCCTTTGAGTAAGTGGGGATCTGGTGTATCTCGCTCTGGCACTTCAAGCCTCTGTGAGGCTAGACACTTCTCCTACTGAGGCCAGACAAGGCGGCCCAGCTAGAACATATTCCACTTACAGGTGGCAGCATTTGGGATAGTCCCCGTTCCAGTTGTTCAGGACCCACATGAAGGTCAAGTGTCAGTCACATCTGCTACATGTGTGGGAAGGTCTAGGTCCAGCCCCTGTATGTTCTTTGGTTGGTGGTTCAGATTCTGAGGGCTCTGAGAATCCAGGTTAACTGATTCTGTTGGTCTTCCTGTGGAGTTCCTATCTCCTTTAGGAACTGCAATCCTTATACACCACTCCTAAGTGGGAGAAACTTCTAGGTTGAAAAAAGTGAACGTTCAGCCTGCCTTAGTTTACTGAAATGGTCACTTCCCCCACCCAGTGCAAAGCCATCACTAGCTGCTTTCTACGATCTAATTACAAATGAAATAAGCTCTTAATTCCCCTTTCTGTCATCAGAACATCTCTGACATGACAATGTCTGTGAGGACCTCAGGAGTCCTCATTTTTGTCACGTCTTCAAGACAACTTCTAGGGGCAAAGTTATTTGTTTGTGTGGAAATAAATTTCACTCTGAGGTGCTTACATGACAGAGATTGATATGAGTTCTGGGTCTGCGCTCTGCCTGTTTCTTCAATTTGTTTAGTGCAGCCTATCTCAGGAAAACAGAGACAGGATGCATTTAGCAGGAAGTTGAATATTTGTTTGTTTGTTTGTTTTTAAAGAACCATGTAAAATTCTCATTCCGCACAAAGTAATTACCCCATACTGGAGAGCCTGCTATTCCAAATGTTGCTGGATGCATAATTTGGTTTCAGATTTCCAGTGCCTCACAGAATGGCTTTTCTTTCCCTCATAGTTGATCTTCACCCTTTCCCATCTGGGGAATTCTAACTCTATTTTTAGCCATTTCATGAGTTGCCAATTTAATGCATCTAAAAGAGTGCAGAGCAGATGTCTAAAATATCGAAGGTAATTAATTAAGTCCCACAATTTCCAGACTACACAAAAACAATTTGCTATTGCCTGTAAAATGGTATAATTGAGTATTATAAATGTTTCCAGGCCGAGTCTTGCTATGAACTATTTAGTGCATCTGTCCTAATTAAAGACCTATTGGAAGATTAATGTCTCGTAACCTGACAAACTACTTTACTTAGTAACAAATTATCCATATAATGACCTCAAACTAAATTTATATAACCCAGGAAGGCATCAGAAAAAACCCAGCAAGCACACGTCAATGGAAGAATCTTTTCCCCGTGCACTGACTTTCAGTTGTGTAACTGTCTTTCAGCTTTGTAATGAATAGTGAATTGATCCAAAATCAATTTTCTAATAACATGCCTAACTCTGGTCAACATCTTATCAAAATATGTAATTTTTGCCCTCCTTCCCCGCCCCAACCTTGCTGCACCTGACATGCGCTCAGAATAGAGACAAAGACAGGTAAATTCTTAATTAGCTACTTTTCTCGAGGTTGTGACCAAATACCTATTAAGACACTAATGGAGGATGGCTTTGTTTGATGTACAGTTTTAAAAATAAATAATGGAGAAAGTACTGGCAGGAGTATAAAGTGGCAGGTCATATTGTATCACCATCAGTGAACAGGAAATAGACAAGTGGGGCCAGCCTAGAAAGTCCCCCAGACCTACTTCCTCTAGAAAGGCTTCACCTCCTAATGGTTCCATAATCTCCTCAAAGAGCAACATCAATTGTGGACCAAGTGTTCAAACACATGAACATTTTGGGTGCCATTTTACAGATACACACCAATTCCTAATACTATATGCATTGCCTGTGAAATCTTCCTCCTCCTCTGCTTCTTCATAATTTAAGAGGTAGGCTTACACAATTACTCTAAAGAAAATGTAAGTATTTTTCCAGAGTAGGAGAGATACAAGATATTCAGCCAATAATGTTTTTGGACATTGTTCTGCAGGGTGAAATCTCAGGGGATTCCACAGAATTATACTACTAAGATTATTTCAACCTAAAAAGCAAGGTTGAGACACCTTATTAGAGATCTAATATGCATCTCATATAATAATACTTCTGCAAAAGCTGATGGTGCATTGTATATCTGATGGGCAACCAAGGGCACTCTGGGTTTGAGTGGACTGTGCCCAAGAAATATTCCATGACATTCATTTATTTGTTTGGTCATTTGGTTTTTGACATAGAGTTTCTCTATGTAGACTTGTGTGTGTGTGTGTGTGTGTGTGTGTGTGTGTGTGTGGCCATATTTTACAAAATAACAAAAATTTTAAAGTACGGCCAATTGACCACAACTGTGAGAAATACATAAAACATGTAAATGACCACATGTACATACATATGTGCTTTATAGCAAAATATATACATGTATTTTATTCATATATTATATATTAATAGAAATGTTAAACATACATATTATAAGTATATGTACATCAGAAGCATGCAGCCATATGTATAGAAATATTTAGCAAAGTTTTTTTAGTGTCATAAATACAATAGAAGTTTGTTTATAAATTATAATTTACTCTCATGTGTACAGGATGTTAAGGGTTAAAAATTTTCCCTCTCTCAGATTGGATCACCACATTCATAAAATCAAAACTATGAAGCAATCCTTCCACACAACTCTCCTTCCCATACAGACTTTGTCACAGAGGATAATAACTCAATTTCCTTTTTAACAGCCTCATATAAACGATATATTTCAACAGAAATTCAGGTCCTATACTTTTATAGGAAATAAGCCCAATAGCTTAAAATCGATAGAATGCCGCATCTTCCCTCTTCGCACCTACAGTGTATTTGCTGCTCTTTTAAAATGACTTTTGTTGGCGTCTATGGGCAGGTGTCAAGGTGTCTCCATGAGTTCCAGGGGTTCTTGCCTACTTAAAAATGGGGGCAGTAGAACTCTTTGAGGAAAAGAAGGTATGTTGTATTCTATGAAAAACATTTCCTCATTGTAAGAAATTGAACCACAAAGTGAGGTTCAATTTAATATTTAATATTTAAATATTAAATATTTAATAATAAATATTTAACATTTAATATTATTCATAGCCAATAGGCAATGGAGATCTCGACATTTTGTTCTGTCTTCCATAATTCCAAGATAGTTACTGTACACTTGAGTTATTTCCCAGAGCCTTGTATCTCCTGGCCTTACTTTCACTGATGGTGAGAACTTGCCAGTGGTCCTCACAAGATAAATCTTTCCTTGTGGAGGTATCCCGTCCCCTTTGAAACCACCCATGTTGCTGGCATGAAGCTGTAGACCTGTGTCCTTCCCATGCAATTAAGTTCCAGAATTCTGAGGAGCAACTCCAGAAAGGCACACTAACCTACTCCCTAACACTTGTGCACCATGCTGAATGAGGTATCCACTGAGAAGACAGACAGATGTCTGCTCGCAGGCATGCTCACGTGTACATCATGGAAGCAGTTTGTTAGGACAGAACTCAAGGCGAGCTAAGATGTGATGGTAGACTAAATAATAAATATGCACATCATACATTTTTTTTTTTTTTTTTTGGTTTTTCGAGACAGGGTTTCTCTGTGTAGCCCTGGCTGTCCTGGAACTCACTTTTGTAGACCAGGCTGGCCTCGAACTCAGAAATCCACCTGCCTCTACCTCCCAAGTGCTGGGATTAAAGGCGCACATCATACATTTTTATAAATCACACCCAGTTCATTTAATTTAACACCTGGGCAGGCATACATGACTTTATAATTTTAATGGAAAAAAAAAGAGGTAAAACTGAATAGGATAAGAGGTGTTCAAAGATAGTTTTAAACGATTGATGTTATTTTAAATCATGTGGATATGTGTGTGTTTGGGAGGTGGTTCGGGGTATGTGGCTGGAACAGAACATTAGATTCTCTGTAGCTGGAGTTCTAGATGGTTATGATCTACCCTCTATGGGTGCTTGGGACTGGACTCAGGTCCTCTGGAAGAGTATACGTTTTCTTAACTGCTCGGCCATTTCTCAAACCTTTTCAAACTTGTTTTGGAGATTTTAAAATTATTGTTAGATGTGATGCTATTGGCATGTATCAATGAGAGCAGGCAATCTCCCATTTATTCATTTATTTATAATTGATTTTAAACTAAAAACAGATTAGGTTTTCACAAAACATAATGAAATAATTTTCTTGTTCTTTCACCTTAGAGTACCCCCCAGAGAGAGAGAGAGAGAGAGAGAGAGAGACTGAAGTCTTAGTCTCACAAATATTCAAACTAATTATCCTTAGTTGTCATCGATGGGGCCCAGAAGATAAACTCTCAATTGAAACCACTTCAAAAAAAAAATGAGAAAAGTATACACAGAAAAAGAGAATCTTTCAGGCATACATTCATGCACATATTAATTTACCTAATAATGATTACTATCAGGCTCTAAAATGCAAAAGCAGCTAACTTAATAATGTAATAGGGAGAAGAAAGCACAAAAATGTATTCTGTCAATGCAGTCCAGGAGCCGTTCAGGAGTTGCACGGCTCCTAGGTTCAAATGACAACATGGCCTGACACACACACACACACACACACAAACACACACACATACACACAGATATAGGCAGACATATTTCTGTTCATAATATATTGTGATACAATACTTGATGTAAATATATTGCATCATGCCTACTAACTGGTGTCTAGTTTACTCTAAGACAAGAAGAAAATATGATATACAGAGTACTGACCTCAGAGGATGTCAGACTCACAAATGGTTCCCTGATGAAATAAGTTTAGAGTTTAGAAAGAGATTTTCCTTCCCTGGTGTACTCTCATGATACATATTAGCATAGTAAAGACTGAAAGAAATCCTGCAGTAAAGAAACCTATTTTAAAGTTGTTTTCCTCAAATGCTTTATCTCAGAAGCATTTGTTCCTTGCCTATACATTATCAGCCATAGGGAATAGGCAGTGATGAAAAATGCACCTTAGGATGATTAGGTTTGAAATATTTAGACTAGATACATGAGATGCAATGAGATTCATAAGTATCCATCTTTCTCCCAGGACTGCCCCAACTTGTTTTATAAAGAATTATATAATCTGAAAAGTTTTAGTATCCAGTCATATGTTCACACAGTAAAATAAGTAGATTAATTAAATCAAGTAAAATTAGGCTTTCTTCAGTTGCAACAAGATTTCTTTGTAGATCTCTGATTAAACAGCCCTTGTTTCTTTTAAACATAGGATTCTGTTATCTTGCAACAAAAAATACTTTATGGAAAATACATCCCATTTCTGATGCTTTAATGGACATTACAGTATAAAGCGCCATTCAGAAATATAGCACAAATACCAGGCTCAACAACTGCATTTATTTATTAATTAACAAAAACATCTCTTAATATTCAGAATAGTATTAAAAGAAAACAGGGAAAGCTTTGTTAAAAAATAATGCCATCCACTTCAAGAGCACAGAGGGGACATTTTTTTTTCTTAAGAATTCTCCAACAGTGAAATTGACTTTTTCCCCCCTGCAAGTTCTTTAGCATGAAAGACAAGAGGATATTCCCCCAGGCAGAGGAATTTCAAGTAAGTCAGCATGCGTGGGTGACAATGATGTTTGTGCTGTTGGGTGGCAGATTTCTGTGTAAAACCCTTTAAAGGAAGAGAGAAATCAAAGTGGACACTGGCAGGATACAAGGAGGTGGCTACTTGTCTACTAGCAATGACAGATGAAGCCTAATGGCTGGAAGGGAAGTTGGGCAGCTCAGATAATAGTGACGGGTGAACAGTCAAAGGTAAGACCCCCAGGTTCTCTTTTGCACGATGACATATGTGCTACCCATAAATCTCCATACAGAAGAAAAATGCCATAAAGAAGGAAACGAGAGGGTGAAAAAAATATTGCACAACTTTATCCTTAACTCCCTTTTACAACTCCCTAATAAACAACTGGCTTCTTAAGCTTCTGCTTCAGTGGATTTTATAATAGGCGATAAAACCTTTTTGCTTCACTTCATCATCTGAGGCAATGTGATGTGCTCTCTACGTAGATATTAGGTGTTTTGTGATTCTTCTATGACTTATGGTTGTATCTACTTATATATTATGACTGTCAATCTTCATTGACTGCGTTTAGAATAGAATAGGTTTAATGGAGGAAAGAAAACCCATCCTGCATGTGGGCACCATCTAATAGGCTGACATCCCAGGTTGAATGGACAGGGCAAGAGGAGAAAGTGAGTTGAACATCATTAATTAACATTTATATATCTCTGTACATTTCTAATGGAGACATGTCATGATTTTCCCACACTGTCCCTTAGTTATTTGTTTGTTTGTCAAAGCAACCAGAAGATCAGTTAATATACAAGAAGAGAAGTGTTGCTGTGATTAAGTAGCCCTGTAGTTAATAGGTTTTTGGAACTGGTTTATGGGAATGATCTGAAACAGTGTGAGGCTTTGCTGAGAGCAGAGTCCTATGGCTTCTTTGTTGTAGAAGTGTAGTTGATCAGAATGTGGATGCCAGGGAAGATGGTAAAAGGACTACGCTTTCAAGACTATAGAGGATAATAGATGTTTTACTGGGAATTGGACCAGAGAAGGTCCAATTACAATCTGGCTAAAACAATACTGTCTTAGTCAGGGTTTCTATTCCTGCACAAACATCATGACCAAGAAGCAAGTTGGGGAGGAAAGGGTTTATTCGGCTTACACTTCCATACTGCTGTTCATCACCAAAGGAAGTCAGGACTGGAACTCAAGCAGGAGCTGATGCAGAAGCCATGGAGGGATGTTCTTTACTGGCTTGCTTCCCTTGGCTTGCTCAGNTTGGCTTGCTCAGCCTGCTCTCTTATAGAACCCAAGACTGCCAGCCCAGAGATGGTCCCACCCACAAGGGGCCCTTGATCACTAATTGAGAAAATGCCTCACAGCTAGATCTCATGGAGGCATTTCCCCAACTGAAACTCCTTTTTCTGTGATAATTCCAGCTGTGTCAAGTTGACACAAACCTAGCCAGTACAAATACAAACAACAGAATTCTGCCTACCTTTTTAGAACCTGGGTAAGCATTTCAAAAGTAAGTGACTGAGTTGTTTGGTAGAGGAAATATCAAGATGGCATAATAGCTAGACTGTGTTATGGCTACTGCTCACTGCCCTTAGTCATATCTACAGTGGGGGCTGGGGGAGAAGGAACAGGGAGATATAAAAAATGTGGTTTGGTGAAAGGCCCATAATCAAGTTGGGAGTAACAGGTGAGAAGAATGCAACTCTTTCTTCTGGACATCAGAGCCATTGAAGAATTACCTTGTGTTCTGTACAAGAGGAAAGGTAAACTGAGGACAAGAACATGTGTACTGAAGGCTCCAACATGTGAAAATTCATTTGAGAAAACCACAACTGAGAATGGCTCTGAGAGGTTTTCCTGGGCAAAATGACTTCCCAGGGAAGTGTTTGGCCAGGTTCAGATGCCAAGATGCACAGAGGCAACTATAGCTGAGGAAGATGGGGATTGAAATTGACTACAATTTCAAAACAGGAGCTGGATTTGTAAGTTTCATCTCCATGGTAGTCACAAAGGCTTATAGTAAAATTCTGGAAAGCCACTGAGGCCTCAGATTGTGTGCCAGATGAAATTTATTGCAAGGAGACCCTTAGAAGACACTGTGTGAAGTTGCAAATGTGAGTACAGACTTTAGCAAGGAACCCTGAGAGTTGTATGCATCAGGACCTTAGATCTACCAAGGATGTTCAGGTACCAAGTAGAGTTTTCCCAAGGGCTTACATGTGCTCTATGTGCCTGAGCTAGAGGGGCAGTGCGATCCCTGTCACCAGACCTCAGATGATCCAATCACAAGCCCCAGAGAGCAAAGAAGGAGCCCCAGGGCTTGGGATTTTCATCAATAAAGACTTGCTGGTTTTCAATTTTATCTTGGCCTGATTTTTCCAAATGTGAATGTTTAGGTTGCTGTATGTTGAAAACATGTTACTTAGTTTTTTATTTTTACAGAAACTCAAGAGTTAAGAGATTGCCTTCATTATTAGAAGAGACTTGATTTTTGAATTATGTTGATACTATTAAAACTATGGGCACCTTTGAAGTTGGGATGATTGTATTTTATATTAGGAGTTGAACATGTGCTTTTTAAAAATCAAGGGTGGAAGTTTAAGGCTTAGATTAAGGGGTAGAATGGCAATAATTAATCTTTATTGTTAATTTTTATTGAAACGAATTTGTGATCACTTAGAAGATATGCCTCTGGGTTTGTCTTAGAGGAAGTTTCTTGAGAAGTTTAGCTGGGGCAGGAAGAGCCAACATGAGAGTGTTTTTTACCAAATCTCTCCATCACCAACCAAGATGGATAAGAAGGTGAGAGTGAGGTGAGCAGTCATATTCATCTCCTCTGTTTCTTTGCTGTGGATGGATGTGACCAGCCACTTCATACTCCCTGTGACATACGTAGTTCCTTGCCATGGTGGACTGCATCTCTTCAAACTGTGAGTCAAGTGAAATGCTTCCTCCAACTGCCTTTGACATAGCCATGAGAAAATGATCAAACATAGATCAAGGAAGTTGTAATAGACTTGAGAGGAGTTTTTAATTGGGATAGCCCTCTCCCCTAGTAGTTCTTCTTTACTAACATGGCTACATTTTAAAAGTGATATTTGTGGGGGGGCCACACAAACTTGGCTTGCTGAAGCTCAAAATTAGTTCAGAGAATGTGGGAAAGGTTTGAAAAATGTTCAGTCAACACAGATTTCAAGTAGTGTTGTGGTTAGACTTAGAGACTCAGGTCAGGTTGAAAGGAGAAGTCACTTAAAATAGACTGGGACTTGCTTCTCATCTCCTCATCTCTACTACTTGGTGGAGTCCCTAAACTACGGAGTGCTTTTGGGAATTCTCTACACAGCTAAGGCTGATGGTCATAAGTATATTCAGTACAACAGTAAATTTCTATATGGGTATTTCCCCTTTAAGTCAGAATAGAACTGACCAGAAAGAGCTCCCTTCTAGGCAGCATATACCACTATATGGAAAAACACACAACCAGGCAATTTCACATTTGCAGTCTCAAAGAGACTGTTCTAAAGAGTGGTAATAAAATAGAGTTATGAATTTTGCTTACCATAAAATGTTGTTTCATATTTACCTTCACATGTGAGCTCAATTTGATAACATAAAAATGCTACATTTATTTTAGGGTAAATTTGTTATACGATTATATTTGATATCAGAAAATAAATCCTGAATAGTGAGTAACTGTTCTTCCCTCATATCTCAGTCTGCAAACCTCAGCCCAGCTTCCAGGGTGTAAGCAAGATTTCTAAGATGCTGGATGCAGAGGGAGGTGGGTACAGATTTCAATACCTTGCCAGAAACTATGCATTTTTGGAAAACCGAAGAAATGAAGGGAAAACAAAGATGATGAGCCTTCATGGAAAGAAATGATTATTTATAGAAAAGTAGAAGTTGTCCAAGAGTAGGATTCTTTGGCACCACTGAATCTTGGAAGGGAAATGCCAGCATGAGTTTGGTTTTCTTCCATGTATCTGACAGATGCCAGGCACATTTTCAAGAGAAAATTGCAATAAAAACTAACTTTGAGTAGTCCAACTCTCCAGAGCACCTAAATAATATGAAATCATTTTTGCATGTATAATAACAAGCAGGCAAAGCCATCTCTTATCTAGTTTGTATACAATATGTAATGGCTTTAGGGTGTCTTTTCTCAGCAATTCTGTATTAAGAAAGGAAAACCTAGGGAATACAAAGGATTGCTCTGAGAGCCTGATATGCCAGACCTCTTCCTTCTAAGCTGTGGTCTCTGTCATGAAGTGTGGATATGTCTGTAAGCAGGACTGTGTGCTCTATTGAGCTATTCTGCACTCAACTGACATTAAGGAACAGCTGCTGTCATAGAATCAGGATGCAACATTCCCAAGTTCACACAACAGGCACCCTTGAGAAAATGTGCTGCAGAGGACTTATTTTAGACTATTTTCCTTTGGGTCTAAAGGGGATTATGAGCAGGATAGTCAGGGTTTAGCAGTGAACCCTAAGAGGAAAGTTCAGGCTAAAACTCACGCCACCATCTTCATGTTTCCTACAGAAACTCCTCACAGTCTCATGAAAATCTCCTATTGTTTTAGTTGTTTACAAGAAACAAGGATGTTTGATATAGTCTCTGAGAATCACAAATTCAGAGTTAAAGCAAAAGAGTTGTCCATTTTTTCAGTTGTATCTGTGAGTATAGGCAGATATGTTGGGCAGTGAGGGAGGGAGAACTGAGGTTGTGACTGGCTAGGTCAACTTCTAGAAATAATGATAGCCATTCACAGAAATGGAGAGGGAATTTTCATTCCTTTTAAAAAATATATGTCTAATTTTTTGCTGAGCTGTGTGAGTTGTAGGTATTAGTAGGGTTTGGTGTGAATTTCTTTACATGTGCACAACATTCCCAGAGCAGATATAGCATCATTCACCTTCCTACTTAAGTTTGTTTGCTGGGAACATAGACCAGAGCTTCCCACGTGTTCCTGGAGTGCTGTATGGCTGAATTTCCTTCCCGGTCCCAGAAAATGCTGTACTTGCTCTATGTACTGCTTGAGTGGAAACAAAGGGCAGGGGATACAATTAATACAGTTACCCTAAGCATCCTTCTTTCCTTTCTGCTGGGTGCCCTTTCCTTGCTGTCGAAATGGGCAAGTTCATGAACCCGGGAAAGTGGTGCTGGTCCTAGCTGGACGCTACTCCGGACACAAAGCCATCCTCATGAAAAACATTGATGATGGTATCTCTGACCGCCGTTACAGCCGTGACCTGGTGGCTGGAATTGACTGCTATCCCCGAAAAGTGACAGCTGCCATGGGCAAGAAGAAAATCGCCAAGCGATCCAAGATCAAGTCCTTTGTGAAAGTTTATATCTACAACCACCTTATGCCCACAAGGTAGTCTGTGGATATCCCATTGGACAAGACTGTTGTCAACAAAGATGTGATCAGGGACCCAGCTTTGAAATGCAAGGCCAGGCAGGAGGCCAAGGTCAAGTTTGAGGAGTGATAAGACAAGGAAGAACAAATGGTTTTTCCAGAAGCTTCACTTTTAGGTATATTTTTGTTTTCGTCCAAAAAAGAAATATACTGTCACCCATAAAGGCAGCCACCTCATTCCTGCTGTAAGTATTGACCTTAACATTGAGAAGAGAAGCCGGGCGTGGTGGCACACGCCTTTAATCCCATCACTTTGAGGCAGAGGCAGGTGGATTTCTGAGTTCAAGGCCAGCTTGGTCTACAGAGTGAGTTCTAGGACAGCCAGGGCTACACAGAGAAACCCTGTCTCGAAAAACCAAAAAAAAAAAAAAAAAAAAAAAAAAAAAAAAAAAAAAAAAAAAAAAAAAAAAAAAAAAAAAAAAAAAAAAAAAAAAAAAAAAAAAAAAAAAAAAAAAAAAAAAAAAAAAAAACCCTAGGGGGAAAAAAAAAAGAAAGAAGAGAAATGTCAACTTTTGCATGGAGTAGAATTGTGTCTTCACAAATGTATGTTGTGTCCCTAATATGTAAGTATAATTCTTGCAGGTATATTTTAATTTAAATGAAGCTATGAAGGATTAGCTTTGGGTATAGTTTAACATTACAGTTATATTTATAAGGTGAAGGAGAAGACAGAACATCTAGGGAGGCTGGCATAGACACAGTGTGTGGTGAGTGGATGGTTGCATCTAGAAGCCAAACAGTGAAAAAGAGTTCTAATAACTACCAGAAGAACAGAGAAAGCAGGGAAGAATCCTGTAGATTAAAATGATTATAATTTCATATACATTAATTAACTAATTAATTAATACTAGAGATTAATATGGAGGCAATGTTTCCTTAACCAGCTAGTTCCCACAATAATCACACAGAGACCGTTTAACATTTCAAATCTTAGGCGTAGCTGGGCAGACTCTCAACTAGCTCATCTAAGTTAACCTGACCACCTAGCCCCCATCATGTGGCCTGCTATACCTTCTAGGTCCATAGTCATGTCCGTTGCTTCTCATATCTCCTGGCAAAAGGCCATCCTCTTTCTTTTTCCCAGAGGTCCTTTCTCCCCACCTGTAAGTCCCACCTTCCATTTCCTGTCCAGCTAATTGACCATCAGATTTATTAAAGCCAATCAGAAAATTCTATAGGAAGGTGAGGAAGCACAGAGACACAACATTACACAGCATACCCCAACATCTAGAGTCTTGGATAATATGACCTGATCTTGGCTTCATATTTCTAGAGCTCAAAATTTATGAGATAGTAAGGTGTTATTTTTTTTAAAAAATCTCACTGTGTATTTTTTTCTTGTTAGGGCACCTCTAGGACAGCAAAATGTTATGTTAAATTATGTTTTGAATAGGGACCTGTAGAGATGGCTTGATTGGTGAAGCAGTTGCTGTGTAATCAGGAGAACCTGAGCCTGACCCAGCACCCAAGCAACAGCAGATGTAGTCTTCAATTCTAGGTCTGGGAAGGCAGAGACTGAAGGAT
This sequence comes from Mus minutoides, assembly GCA_902729485.2. Lineage (NCBI taxonomy): Eukaryota > Metazoa > Chordata > Mammalia > Rodentia > Muridae > Mus > Mus minutoides. The sequence goes on from LR749507.1 coordinate 3,733,821, forward strand.
TCTGGGAGCTACTAGCCAACTTGTCCTGCTTTATCAGGAAGTTCCAGATTCATTGAGATTCAGCATTAAAAATAAAATAAAATAAAATAAAATGAAATAGGGAGCGGTAGAGGAAGACACTCAGCATTGGCCTCTGACTCCCACACATACATGCATACATATGAGATCCCATACACTTGCATACACTGCACATGTGCTCGTGCGCATACGCGTGTGCACACACACACACATTCATGGATGCACACATGCACACAAGCATACAACTTAAAACAAATATGACAGCTAACTTTCATTATGGAAAACTTTTTCATCAGTGCTTGATATAAATCATATCAACTATATTTCATCTAACCAGACACAACTGTTACTTGGTTCTTAAGTCACTATCTTAAATTTCAGTAGCTGAATGCTGGAGATAAACTATTAGCAGTTTTGTAAAGAAACAAAGAATACATAAAGAAAACTAGAGCTAATCAGAATGTGGCAACAAAGCCATGAGGGTGGACACTGGGGGGTACACAGGGCCCTAATGAAAACATGCTTTCCAGTGTGTTGTGTTATTGATTAATTATTGACATTGATTCTCTTGTTGGGCAGCCATTAGCAAAAGCCAAAGGTAAATGAATATTCATGAAATTTATTTCAAAATGGGATAACTGTGTTGTCTTTTAGTCACTGATGTATCTGTGTATCTTCGTGTAACAGGAAGCCACCAAGTTCAACATCCTTAAGACTTCTTTCCTTATAAGCAGCTTTCTGCCAAAAATAGGCACCAGTGTTTCAATAAAGCTGTGTCAGACAATCAATATCACCTCACCATGAGAAAGCAGAGGTTGTCCAAGAGAAATTTGGTTTTAGTCTGTGTTTTGCTTCTCTTTGTAGGTCCCTCCCTCTCTTCCTCCCTTCCTCCTTCCCTCCCTCCTTCCCTCCCTCCCTCCCTTTCTTTCTTTCTTTCTTTCTTTCTTTCTTTCTTTCTTTCTTTCTTTCTTTCTTTCTTTCTTCTTTCTTTCTTTCTTTCTTTCTTTCTTTCTTTCTTTCTTTCTTTCTTTCTTTCTTGGATATCTTATTCCATTTTCTGCAGCAACAGCAAAATCATATCCACTTTGTAGAAGCTAGGAAAGCTAAGGAACTGGTATTGGTACCTATGTGACTTCAGGAAGGGAAGTCTTGCAATATCATAGCATGAAGAAGTGAATGAGAGTGTTCACGGGAGACAATACATGTGCTAAGTCAGGTCTCCTTACCTGTTACAAAGCCACCAATACTGCAGTAAGGGAAGACTTGACCTTTATAGCCTTCTCCAATTCCAGTTACCTCCTGAAATCCCACTTACAACATATCATATGTGAAATTTTGGAGTTCATATTAAAACTAAAGAATATGCATAGTAAAAAACTTTCAGCTCCATGGGAAGCAAGTAAGCCAGAAAGTTCAGTTCTTATCAATGACAAGGGTTCTGCGAAGCTAGGTGGTGAATGTTTCTCTCTGTGCCTGCAGCTCAGACTGTTGGCTGGAGGGCAAAGAGAATTCCACAGCAGACCTCAGGAGCTTGCTGGTGGGATGCCCATCCTAGTGTCACGCCTGAATAACTCCAACAGACACAAGGATGCTCCCCTCCTGAGTCACCCTCTTAGTGAGTTCGCCCCAGGCAGATTGAGGTTCCCTCCCTATGCTTCTGTTTTTCCTTCTTGATCCAAGAACTACAAAGTTCCATTTTACTAATTTCATTATTGATTTCCCTCCCAGTGAAATGTAAATGCTAAGAAGGATGTTTTACTATATGGTTCACAGCTATAGTGCCAAAGAGTTGCATCTGGAACATGGTAGTCTCTTCAGTACCTGTGAATTACCAAGAAGACGCTCTGTTCTCACCATCATTGTGGAATACAGGAAGTTTTTAATGAGTGGACTTTCCTAACCACAAGTTTCGACCAACTGATAAGACTCAGTGAATTTAGTTCTTACTTGTGATGAAATATTTCCAAAGTGTCATTGAGGATTGATTAAGCCGTGGAGCTGATGGGAATTGCTTCTCTAGGTGCCTGAATCCTGAATCTATCGTTAATGTTACACTATAGGCAATGTATTATTTTTGAGAATTGATTATCTCCCACTGCTAAAGCCCTTGTTAGCATAATTACTTTGGAAGCATTTTCAAGTACATGAAATCTGGGGGCTTCATAAATCTACTAGAGGAAGATTAGGGGCCTCCAGTGCCCCTAAAACAACACAATGAATTGAAAAAAATGCTCAAATCAAACAATCCTTCTTAAAGGCTTTAAACATAGCAACGGAAGAAGATGCATGGCAACAGAGATAAATGTTTGAAGAGGGCTCAAGAATGAAAATAACCACCAGGGGTGTGAATTAGAAAATCTGAATTTGAATTGTTAGCATGACCAGTGGCAACCTGGCTAGGCAGCTTGGATGCAAACTCATTTCTGAAATACAAATATGGTCAACACCACAGTAAGAAGCAGGTGGGGGGTCTGTATATCCCTTTCTATCTGTAACTGCTACTCTGTCACTCAAACAAAACTACCTCTGAATTCTGCGAAAAGGCCATTGCTTTATTAGCCAGCAAGCCCAGAAAGCCTGAGGGTAGACTGCATGAAAGATTCACTTAGGCATAGAGATGGAAAGAGCCTAGAACAGAGCTGAGAAAGGTACTTAGATGAATCTAGAGAACTCTACATGTCAAAAGCTACATTCCAGGTATTTGGCTTGTGGTTTGCTTGGCCCAAAAGGGGGTTGTGATATCAAAATCATAATGTACTGTGCACATCAATGAAAATTAATAATATAATGTATAACACATAACAAATTCTAAATAAGTTATATATATTATATGTCATATATTATATGCTATTAGTAATAATGATAGTAAATAAAATGTATTGCCATAATATAATATTCATTATATATAATTAGCCTTTACTATACACATTGCTGAGTAGAAGGTACATAATCAATCCTGTCTATAGGACTAATTTCTATTAAAGTTACTTTAAGTAGTAAAAACAGGAACCAAGCTACTTTGGGGTTTAAACTCCATTCTAATTCACAAACAGGACATAACTTAAATACAAGAAGCGTAACAGTAACTTTAGAAGTAGGGTCTAAGAAACTGAATGTGCGAAAGCCACAGGTGTGTTAAATTTGGGTGAACGAAGCGGTTGATATGAACTTGTGTAGCTGGTGGTTGGGAATTCTGGGATTCTATCATCCTGACCCACTTCTGTCATGTTCCTTGTGGTGGCTGGTACCACTATGCAGTAGCTCTGCTTTAATCTCCAGTGCTGAAATCTCTTGGTAAGAAGCACCCATTTATCTCTCTCTTTTGTCATCTTCCTCCACCCTGAAGAAATTAGAATGAGGCTGGGTGGGAAAGAAGAAGAAGCTGTCTCTTAATTCTCATTAATATAGAATGTTGTGGAAGCACTTGTAACTACTCAATGTATCCAGCAGGGGTGTGTTTGGAAAACATGGTGAAGATCACTAAGAAGACCACATTTTATTCTCTGGCAGAGTAGTAAAAAAGGAGCCAGCAGGGAGGTAGATATCTCCTAACCTGAGCTTTAGAGGTCCAGTTTTGCCTTCTGTGGTTCAGAAATCACATCTAGAACTGATCATTTAGAGGAGAATGGTTAGGTCAAATGATAGGTGTGTTTAACTTTTTAAAGAAATCGTCAGACTATTTTCCAAAGTGGTTGTACTACATTTTATCTGTCAACCTGAGAAGAGCTAACATTTTAACAATCTGACCCACAAATCCATGCACTTACAGTTAGGTTATTTTCTCTCAGTAGTGTCCTGTCATTTTCATAATTTCTATGCCTCAAAAATTTAAATTTTATTCTTATTTCTTTTCTTTTCTTTTTTT
>LR749507.1:3737803-3810327 GCA_902729485.2 Mus minutoides
ATGCTGTTGAGAGTTGAACCCAGGTCCGCTGCAATAGCCATCCCTCTAGCAATGGCCCCCTTTAGATATTTTTAAATTCATCCCAGGTCTCTGGCACAATACAGAGATGTGTCCCGACCCCTTTGTCAGCATTTATTCATTCACCTAGCCCTTTCTTTCTGGGTCTCCTTGTACCTGCTCTCCTCTCCTGGTCCCCTAACCACCCCTCTCCCACCTAGTTTCCTTTCTCCAACCACCTCCAGTGACTATGTTATTTCTCCTTCGAGTGAAATTCATCCACCCTTTGTACCTCTTTCGGTACTTAGGCAAAGAATAGCTAGAGTATCTACAAGGACAACTTGTACTACTACAAGTACAGTGTAGTAGTACTGACCAAATAGTTATTGAAAATTCTCAGCAATGTGTATAGTAAAGGCAAAAAAAAAATATTTCATCTCCCTGAAGCCTTCATTACTTACTTAGGTTTTTCAAATTTATTTTATGAATTCTAAGTGAATGTGTGCTGTGTACTATATGTTAGTAAAAAATCTGTACTCTACTAATTCAACTGAGTAACTGTGTCTTTTCAACCTGTTATATTCCTTGTACATTTCCATTGTGAGTCAAAGAGAGCAAGTGCATCCATTGAGGAGTTAATTCAAATCCATCGAGGCACTTAGCAATACAAGGTATCTTCATGATTTCCCATCTTTATTTCTTTTTTCTTTTTTTCTTGGTTATTTTATTTATTTTTATTTCAAATGTTATCCCCTTTCCCAATTTCCCCCCCAGAAGCTTCCTAACCTATCCCCTTCTTCCTGCTTCAACAAGGGTGTGCCCCCACCTTCCTACCTACTCCCACCTCCCCGTCCTCACATTCCCCTACACTGGGGCATTGAGCCTTCACAGGACCAAGGGCTTCTTCTCCTATTGATGCTCGACAAGGCCATCCTCTGCTAATATACAGGTGGAGCCATGGGTCCTCCATGTGTACTCCTTGGTTGATAGATTAGTCCCTAGGAGCTCTGGTTAGTTAATATTGTTGTTCTTCCTAATATTGTTGTTCTTCCTATTGCAATCCCCTTCAGCTCCTTCAGTGCTTTCCATCTTTATGTCTTTAGTACTAATCATTTAGTTGTTTCAATGATTGTGAATCAAGGAAATTATTTTTACTCTCTGGACATAAAATTACCATGATATTTATGAACATGCTGACAGCATTTAAAAATAAGTCAATCTAGGCATGTTGGGAAATATCTACAGTACTTGGCAGGTATAGGGCATGAGGGTCAGTAGAACACCAGCCTGGATTACATAGTCAGATGGAGTGTGGAAAATGAACAAATGAATGAATGAACATGTGTATCTAGAGATGTTGGGTGGAGTGAAGAGAGTGGCTCTGGGGCAGTGATATCTGTCATTATGGGGCTCCTCTGTGATACTAAGCTGGCCAATAAAACGTGCTTAGTCTTGAATGCACTCTATACACATTTACCCTTTCAAATACAGGTCACACCATATCATAGTTACTATTGTTGAATATAAAAACATGTTTCTCTGGTCTGAAGCCCAACTCTTCCACAGGGTTTTAAGGTTTCTTTTCTGTGCATTTCTAGTCAACCCTTCTTGACTCCTCTCATTTCCTTTTTACAAACTTCCAGAGAGTAGACAGTCTAGTCCTATCAAGGTTGATTATGTTAGAGCTTCATGTTACTTCTCATACACCATTTTCCTACTCTGCAACCCCTCTGGGAATGTCTAGTCTCTCCAGATCTATTCTCCTTTAAAGGAATGACCAGGCTAAGTCCTGTCTAGCTCTGGAGATCACTGAGACCAGGTACATTCTGTGAGCTGTGGCCATAACTTCTCAAAAGCAACCTATCCTGTGAATGCTTCCCATGCTCCTCTCAAATTCAGGTCTCCTGAGCAATGATTTTTCAACCTGTGCCACATGCTAGAATTACTAGAGAGTTTAAATATATATATATATAATTATCTAGACTCATTATTCTCAGTCAGTATAATGCATGGCGTGGAATAGGCTCTTAATGAGTATTTTTAAACAATTAGCCTATTCAGTAGAAATGAGAATTGATTTTGGGGAAAAAAGCAGTAACAGAATGCATCTTAGAACATGTAGAATAGTTATGATACGGACTTGTACTTTTTGTTCCTAATAGTAAATCCTATTAATGACAATTGGGTTACATTATTTTTGTTCAACTTAAAAGGAATTGTTGCATGGAAAAATTTCCTAATCATAATAAATTTGCAATTGTAACTTCAAAGGTCAGAGTCATTAGGATGGATTACTGAGAGAGCAAAGTTTTTCTTTGGTAGAAAATTAATGGAGGATACTTTCAGAAGGAAACTTTAACTGATACATAAAACAATTCTCATGATCTCCAAGAGGTAAGTTATTTTATGCAAAAAAACAATAGGCTAGGAAAATGGCCTAGATAGTAATCCACTTGGCAGGAAAGTACAACAACCTGGGTTTGGATGCCAGCACTCACATGGTGAGTAGAGTGGCAGGCTCCTGTCATCCCAGTGCTGAGGAGGAAGAGATGGCAGGCTCCATGGAACTTCCTAGCCACCTGGTCTATCCAAATCAGTAAGGTCTAGGTTCGGTGAGAAGTCATGTCCAAAAAAATAAGGAGGAGAGTAGTTGAAAAAGGCATTTTACATTGAACTCTGCCCTCCACATATATGGTTTCAAACTCATGAACACATTTATCCACACATAAAACCACATAATTAATGCATTCTGGATCTTTATAATTCTTTTTAAATAAATACTTACATTCTTTGAGAGTATCATACAATACATTTGGTCACCTTGACCTCCTCTCCCTTAATTCCTGCCAGATCTACTCTTTGACCCTTTCTCTGTGGCCTTTTATTATCATTATTAAAAATCTACAATGTCAGTTTTGTTATCCATACACTTTTAGGTGTAAGACCATCCACTGGAGTGTGGTTAACCTACCAGAGTTATACTTTTAAAGAAAATGAATCCTGTCTATCCCAGCAGCCATCAACTGTCAATAGCCCTTCAGCTAGATGTGGGACTTCCTAAGGGGATTTTTGTCTAGCTTGAGTTTGCCCAGGTCTTGTGCATGATGTCCCAACTGTTATGAGATATGTTTAACTGCCATGTGGTGTCTGGAAAGCAGTTTCTTGATAGTTGTCCACCAGCTCTAGCTTGTACAATCTTTCAGCCTTCTCCACTGCAAAGATTCTTGAGTCCTGGTAGGAGGGAGTATATATAGAAATCCCATTTAGGGATAAGCATTCAATTGTCTCTCTTTTGTCCAGTTGTGAGTCTTACTGTTAGTCAGCATCTACTGCAATAGAAAGATTCCCTGGTGAACGTTGATATATCTATCAGCCGATGGGTATAGTGACAAGTCATTAGGGGTTACTTTAATACTCTGTCTATTTAGCACTGGGTTCACCTAGGGACTACGATGTGTCTGGCCACAGGTTCTTGGCTACACTAATGGTGTCAATTAAGAATCTTTCTACTTCTCTTAATTTAACCTATTTTACATCTGACAAGAGTAAATATGTATACATGGAAATACAGTGAGCATCATTAATATATCCAATTACAGCATGTTAATAATAAAGAAAATGCAAAGCTGTGGATGTAGCTCAATAGTAGGGTTCTTTGCTCAGATTGAATAAAACCCAGGGTTTGAATTGTGTAAACTGGTTATGGTAGTATATGCTTGGAATCCCAGCACTCGGACGTGTGGGTCAGGAGGATCAGAAGTTCAAAGTCACCCTTGGTATATGAGGTTAGCTTAGGATACATGAAACTTTGTCTCTTTTTTGTTTGTTTGTTTGTTTGTTTGTTTGTTTTTAGTTAAATTAAGAGATACACTGTAAGGTAGAGAAATTCTCTTTGGAAACTATACCATGAGCTGCCTTTTTGCTAATTTATCAGGGATAGTTTAACAAGCATTCTCAATTGGCAGTGGAGGAAATTCCACCTAGCTGCTTCATGATTGGTGTTTATGGAACCTTGTGCTGTGTCCACAGGCTCACATTCCAGGATTTGACTTCCCAAAGAGTCTCCTAAGTCTGTCTGGCAAAGAGGGTATTACACAAAACATTCTTTACAGAGCTTTCTCTCTTTTTTGAAAAGCAGCTGCTTCTTAGAATCCCTATCAGAGGTAGGGGCAGTCTTACTACTAAGACTGGGAGCAAAAGGACCATGAGAGGAATTTGCTGCACAAGGCATTGACATAGCCCACTGGTCTGAGCAGCTTTGAGTTGTCAGAGAGCATTGCTTTACTTCTGTCCATGCTTTAGAAGCTGCCAAAAGAGACATCAGAATCAGCATAATCTAACAAACTCTGAACTCAACATTAGGCTGTATGTCATCTTTGCTTTATAGGCTCTTGACCAGTGAACCAGAAGGGAGTCATCTTTCTCAGTAAACGAAGAGACAAGAAAGATAAAAGGATGTTTTATTTTTTTATTTTTGCCTTTTTTTATTAGATATTTTCTTTATTTACATTGCAAATGCTATCCCGAAAGTTCCCTATACCCTCCCCCCCTCCCTGCTCTCCTACCCACCCACTCCCAATTCTTGGCCCAGGCATTCCCCTATACTGGGGCATATAAAGTTTGCAAGACCAAAGGGCCTTTCTTCCCAATGATGGCCAACTAGGCCATCTTCGGCTACATATGCAGCTAGAGACACGAGCTCTGGGGGTACTGGTTAGTTCATATTGTTGTTCCACCTATAAGGTTGCAGACACCTTCAGCTCAAAAGGATGTTTTAAACATCCACAAGAAGTGTAGAAGTTGGTCTGTCAAGATGGCTCAGCAGGTAAAGTGTTTAAACACAAGAATCTGAGTTCAAATCTCCAGATTGGCATGTGTCCATAATCCCAGCACAATGGGAACAGGGTCAGTCCCCGAAAGGTGGATGTTTCTAGCCATGCTAGTGAATTTCAGGTTCAATGAGAGACCCTTTCTTAAAATATAAGGCAGAAAGCAACAAAATGCTGAATTTCAGCTTCCATGGACAAATGCACTGTTGTGTGCACCCACACACATGCACATATACAAGAAGAGTAAATGCTATACATAATTCTTACATTTAAAAATATTTCATAAAATTATTTACATTAGCTATGATATAATATGAATTAATGAGAGTGTGGGAGTGTGGGGTGGGCCTGCATCAACAGAAACAGCAGTGTATTGATTCAGGACTGGAGTTAGTTTTTGCCTATCACCTTATCAGAATTTTAAATATAAGAGGCTGGTTGTGTCTATTGTTCTTTGTGAGTACTGCTCTTTTGTTATGTGTCATAGTGATAAAATCACCAGGAAAATGAAAAGAGTGTGAAGTGACTTCTGTGGTTCTCAACTTATTGTGAAGTATCATCACTTTCAGACTTTGTCATTTTACATATTTCAATTCAGTCTTAAAGGTACAGCTTCTAGATAACTAGCTCCTCTTTAGGTGGAATATTATGGCTTTGAGAACAGGGTACCAAGAATTTATTGAAAAATACTAGGCATGTGTCTACAATATAATATGCAAAGTATATTTCAAAGAACACAAAATTATTTTCAGAGTTTCAAGGGTTCCTCTCATTACAACTAAGTGAAAAGAGAGTGACACTTGTAATTAGTCATATTTTAAAGTTTACCTGGAATTGTTGTTTATATTACTGACTTATAAAATCCACAGACACCATAAGTTACCTCAAACTGTAATGTTTGGTGTACACAAACCCAGTAAATCTGTAGGATACAAAAGCAGATACAAAGGATCACTGAATGTCTGTGTGCTGGATAAATAACTATTGCACATCATGAACATTGATAATATTTATGAACTGTAAAAATGGTTATTATATTTCCCTATAAATTTTAGGCCTTTCTAAGGAAAATGCTGTTATATCTGAAAGCATAGGACTGGAATATGTATAGTACTTTGGGAGTTTTATAATATTAGACAAATGTCATTTGACTAGTAACTATATTTTGAAACTATATGAAATTGTTGGTTTTATACAGAAGAATAAACACATACACATGATACTTCACCATGATTTGGAAAAATATCTACATGTTGACATGGTTATTTCTTTCACTACATAACTCAAGTGAAGCTTTTGTAATACAAAAATCTGGATTTTCTTTTCTTTATACACTGTATTGGGATAGTCAAACTCACATGGCTTGTTGGATCGTCAAAGAGGGGTAGAGCTGATGTTATTTAATTCTTAGGAGTTTCAGGATAATGACTATCCTCCCCAACAACAGCAGGCATCAGGGTAAACCAGATGGCTCAGTGGTTAAAACTGCTTTCCATGAAAGCCAGCAGCCCAAGACTGATCTTTAGATCCCAGCATAGAAAAAGAAGATGAGCTTCCAAAAGTTGTTCTTCGGCCTTTATGGTTACCTATGCTCACAAACAGCACACACAGAGAGACTAATAATAATAAGTAAATAGTAAAAATTAAAATAAAATAATGTAAGACTAGATCACTCCTTGAACGTGACTAGATGTATGTGGGAAAATGTCTGGTCCAGCTATCTTCTATTAAGAGTAGATGGGAAATAACTATCTAGATTTCAGATACAGGAGAGTTTTAAGGCAAGGAGGGTTGATCCCATGATGCAGAGTATTGCTATTTCTTATGTGCATGCTAGATGGGCCCACAGCCTGAAGATCTGCTTTCCAGATAATAATTGTCTCTCAAGATGATTCAGTGAAATGGCCTGAAATTCAAACTACAGCATAATTATATATATAAAAAACAAAAACAAAACAAAACAAACAAACCAAATGCAAACTGAATCCAGGATTAAGTCACCAACAGTCCATCTTTCTTTATTGCAAGGGACTTACAAGCTAAGAATGAATTGCTATGGTATTTTTGTTGTTATTACTGAAACAGTAACTTTCTATAATTAAAAGTTCTTATAAGGGAGCTGGAGAGGTGGTTCAGTTAAGAGTATTGGCTTTTTTTCCCAGAGGACTGGAGTTCAGTTCCTAGCAACCATATGATGGCTCACAACTGCCTATAACTCCAGTCTCAGGGGATCTGGTGTCCTCTGCTGACCTTTTCAAGACACTATGCTCACGTGTAGCACACACACACACACACACACACACACACACACACACACATGCACGCACATCAATTAATTAAAACAAATCTTAATAAAGAGTGCATTTTTTAAAAGTTCATCTAAAAATGGTCCCATATGTGATTTTATTTTCCATAGTAAAAACAAGTTTAATTTTAAATATAGACAGTGACTGCCTAATTTGACAAAAAACAAAAAACAAAACCCAGTTTTCATGCCCTACATTTCATACATTTGTATGGTTAAATATATGAGGGCTGTGTATGCTCATATATATATATATATATATATATATATATATATATATATATATATATATATATGTGTGTGTGTGTGTGTGTGTGTGTGTGTGTGTGTGTATCACATAGATATATGTGTATGCATATATATGTGTCTATCATCTATCTATCAATCAATCAATCATCTATCTATCTATCTATCTATCTATCTATCTATCTATCTACCTATCTAATTGTGTGTGTGTTAATTTGTACCTATGTATCTGGGGAGAATTTGTATCTATGATTGTGCCTCAGTGTGGTATCATTTAACTAACCTGTAATAAGTACATTGTATGCCTCACTGATCATTCAAAGCCAGAAAACATGAAGTTTGCTGGATTGGCCCACATGTTTTCTCGAGATTCCACATTCTTCCAATGGTTGTCCTGACACTCTAAGTCACTCTGAGGTTTCACATAAAAGGAAGAAATGCCAGATGAAGTTTAAATAAACCCGCTTTCACACAAACACACCAAGCACAGCGACTGTCTCCTGCCATTCTGTTTCCTCCCTCATTTTCTTTCCCATACATCTTGTTGCCTAAAATATATTTTTTTATTTTTCAATAAATGCCTTTACACTATGTGTTAGAACCTCACTAAAATTTGACAGCTGCAATGTAGATATTGCCTTTAAACGTCATGCAGAATATCAAATGTTAAATCTTGCCTGGGTTGGCCCTTATCTCCAGCCTGGGTCTAGCCTTTGACTGGACAAAAGCCTCCAGTGATGGGCTGTGTTCTTTTTCTGGAGACACTGGCTGGGAACAGGCTTTCAGCACCAAGTTAACATACAATGTCATCTTTTCTCACACATGTAGGCTTGCCTTGGACTAATTTGCACAATTAATTCTAAAGTTGCATAGATCAGCAATAACCCACTGTAAGTGCTAAATCAGGATATAAAAATATAATACTCTACTTCCATTAAGCACTTTAGTGCCAACATAATACAATTCTAAGAGTACTAAAATATGACCTTGGATGTTGCTTTGGAGTAAATCAAAACCCTTGTGCATAAGTCATCATTTGGAGTATATATATATATATATATATATATATATATATATATATATATATGATACACACACACATACACACACACACACATACACACACTCAAGAAATCTCAGAACAAGCAATGAGCAAAGTCGTCATCTCAGATATTTACTTATATCAGACAACATCCAGAGGAAATAAAAGAAAGAAAATTTGACACAATATCTTCTGTACTCAACAATGTTTTACTTCTTTCTATTACATGGGAAGATTTTCTTAAGACTTTAAAGATTGCTTTTCAATATGAAGTAGTTTTTAAAAGTCATTATATATTAAGGGATGATTTGCTTTTATTTGATCACTAAAATGCAACATATTAGAATGTATAAAGCAGAACACATCTTTGACTTGTCAAAATAAACATCATAGAAATTTTAAAGTTATGCAAAAGAGATGTACAGTGTTTATAACTGTTCATGTATTTTGAAGGTACATGCGTATTTCGGCATGTGGAAGCTCGATGTTGGCATTCTGTGTTCTTAATCTCTCTCCAACTTATTTTTTAAGGCAGGGTCTCTCACTGGACTTGAAGCTCATCAATTCAGTGAGGCTGGCTAGCCAATGAGCTTCAAGGGCCCACCTGTCTCAGCCTTCCCAGTGCTGAGATCACAGATGCTGCCACACCTGGGTTGTTGTTTGTTCATTTGTTTTGTTTATTTATTTGTTGAATGTAGGAGGTGGAGATTGAATTTAGGTTCTCATGCTTTGTGAGGTAAGCACTTCACTGACTAATTTATCTCAGTTGCCACATTATTTTTGCCAGTTAAAATGTATTCTATTTTGAAATAATTTTAGGTACATAGGAAGTTGCAAATCTATTTATGTATCTATGCATCCATCCATCCATCCATCCATCCATCCATTCTTTTGGAAGGAAGTTTATATTTCATTTTCCAGGCTTTCCCTATGTTTACTTCTACATTATGAAAACCTGAGAATTGTCTAAAAGCACCTTGTTGGTAGCATTAAACAACATTGAGTTATGTAAGGAGCTGTTGAGTTGCTTTGTAGAATGGTTGACCTGGAGCCTCCCACCAGCCCTGCAGGAGCGCTCCATCCTCCTGCATCTGCCATCCCACCAGGTACTGCTCACTGCCCTGAGCTCTCAGTCACTCAGTCAGTGTGCAGTAGATCACACTGTGGTCTTCATTTACAATGTGAGTGGTGAGATGGACATCATTTATAATGCTTATTTGTCATTTATAATTTTTTGGTGCAATTTATTGCGTAGTTTTGCTGTTTTTATCAATTCTTGAAATTTTAGAGTTCCTTATATAGTCTAGCAACACGTGAGTTTTCAGATATTAAATTAACAATGATTTTTCAATTTTATTATTTACTTTTTATCCTCTTGCCAAGTGTTACATGGAGTAAAGATTTTTAATTTCAGTGCAGTCCAACTTAACCATTCCTTTGATAGATGACTTCAATGTCATTTTAAATAATGTCACCAGGGCCAGGCGGTGGTGACGCACACCTTTAATCCCAGCACTTGGGAGGCAGAGGCAAGCGGATTTCTGAGTTCGAGGCCAGCCTGGTCTACAGAGTGAGTTCCAGGACAGCCAGGACTAGAAAGAGAAACCCTGTCTCGAGAAACCAATAAATAAATAAATAAATAAATAAATAAATAAAGTCACCGAACTCTAGATACTGAATATTTTTTCCTACATATTTTATAGTCTCAGGTTTTCCATTTAGGTCTTTGAATTAATTTTGTACAAAGTTATTAAAATATTTGAAGCATAAAATAAGATCAGAAATAAAGCCAAGTTTATTGAAATTGTTATTTTTTTTTCTCTTTAAAAACCACTTTGCTAGCTAGAGAGGTGACTCAGTTGATACTTGCATGATGTCTTGAGTTCAGAACCCCAACAGCTATGTAAAAGCTGTTTGTGGCAGAATCTACCTATAGCCCCAGTGCTGGGACACAGGAGAATCCAGATGGTGTAGCTGAATCACTGAACTCCATGGTTTAGTGGGGATTCCATCCCCAAAAATGAAGTGAAAAAAAATTGAAGATGACCCTGGGCATCAATCACTTGTCTCTACACGTATACGCATGTACACCTTTACATATCTATGCACATATAATACAACATAGACTCATACATACAAAATAGACATGGTGATATTTCAACTCAGCAAATAGTACAGTAGAGTAGAGTAAATAACTACAGTAGAGTGATGACGATGATCAAATCGTAAAGTAATGAGTACAGAAACCTCTTTCAAGATAAGAAAAATACCAAATAAATTCAATGAAAAGCATTATTCACATAGCTCCCACAGTCACAGGCAAAGCGTGCACCACTATCCTTCTCAGCACATTTGCAATCAAAACACATTCCAAAGTTTTGAAAAATGTTACTGAAAATAAAGAAATACCTTCCCTCATCCCATCCAGTTTCAAGATCCCACGTTAAGAATCCCTAATTTAGAAGTAAGAATGGGTTTGTTTCATATGGTTCCAGAGATAGGAAAGCCATGATCCACTAACAGATACCACGTGGCCTATCCCTAACGTACTGTTTATTCACATAAATCATAAACGTGCATTAAATATCATCTCTTTATAAATGGTCCTCTGCTCCTTACTAAAGAAATACTTTTCCTTATCTAGAAAAATTCTGCAAATGTTTGAAAGCCTTTCCTGGGAGTCCACTGGGGAGGTTTGCAGCAGGCAATGGCTAAGACCCTGTGTGAGTCACAGGATTCTGCTATGGGGAGAAAGGATGCTAGGTCCTGCACTTCCAGATTTTCCTACAACACCCATCAGTTTGAACCAGAACCAATCAGGAAATGACTCCCTATACTGCCTGCTCCTGGGCTACGCAGTGAAAGGTGTTTCCAAGTGACCGTTAATTTCTCCTTCCTGTTCTCCAAAGCCCACACTGGATTGCTGACTGGTCAGTATCAGGGAACTATGCCATTTTCATTATTACATGTAAATTAATCTACTGAAAGAAGAAAGCACAAGTGTTTAGCAGCACAAGGTTGTCCTGTTTTGACGGCATTTTAGTTATAGGTTCAAGAGTAATTACTGGAATAAATCATCAATAGGTGGTGGTGACATTGATTTTGTGTCAGCACCTGAGTAAACTATAACCCAACCTCGGTGTGTAGCCTTGTTCATTGTCTTTTCTGCTTTATTTCTGAATTGCTGTCAAAAAAAAAAAGCCTTTTTAGCTTCCACATGAAATTGCCTACTGAGCTGCTTCTCCTAGGGAACCTTCCTGCCCACACCACCTCTCCCTTCCTGGAGCTCACCCTGAGCAGCAGTCTCTCTGGACCACTTTCCCTGCACTCCTAACTAGTGTGAAATGCTAATATGGATTGCTGTGACTTTCCAGCAAAGCAAAGGAAAATGTGATTAGTGGTCAGAGGGTTTCATATTAACACTTGCTTCTGCTAATTTAAAAACAGGTTGGACCGCCG
This sequence comes from Mus minutoides, assembly GCA_902729485.2. NCBI lineage: Eukaryota > Metazoa > Chordata > Mammalia > Rodentia > Muridae > Mus > Mus minutoides. Next base: position 3,749,682 of record LR749507.1, read on the forward strand.
TGCAGGAAAAGCAATTTCTCCCCTTAACATTAGTTTCTTCTGCTGCTCTTTGTTTAATAAATATCCTCTGGGTCTAAACTAATGTGAATAGGGAAAAGGCAACCAAACTCCCATTTTATTAAACGCAAGCTCAACATCTAGCTTGATTTAATCCTCCTCAAGACTGCTTTAAACCTGATCTTTAGAAACCAAAATAAAACACCTTCCATGGTTTTACGTATTTATTTATTTATTTAGTTCTTTTTTTTTTTTTTTTTTTTTTTTTTTTTTTTTTTTTTTTTTTTTTTTTTTTTTTTTTTTTTTTTTTTTTTTTTTTTTTTTTTTTTTTTTTTTTTTTTTTTTTTTTTTTTTTTTTTTTCTGGGTGGCTCAGGTAGGAAAATGGTCTTTGATGCTCTGAGTTTATTAAAAGTGAGTTAGGGAACTTTGAATGGTGAGTACTGAATCAGGATAATCAAACCTTAAATAAAGTCAGATGAAATGGTTTCTCCTAGCAAGAGAACGGTTATCTGGCTGATAATGAAGGCAGACAGTGATGCAGAAATAAAGACAGAACAAAACAGAAAAGCTCCTCCGTATCCCTGTTCTGTTTGGCGGTCTCTTAGGTTCTGATGAGGATGCTTTTCCCTGTCTCCTCTTGAATTGTGCTGTAAACATCTCTTTTCCGATTTACAAGCCAGGCTCCTCTTCCGGCTTCTAGCCCTTCCTCCATTCCTGTGGATGGGGATATCTCAGGCAAGCTCTCCCTCCTCCCAGCTCCTCATTGCCTCCCAGGCCAGCATCAGGCAAGCACTCTATCCATTTCACTATGCACTGCCTTCTGCTCATTTCCAAGGTTGTTAGAACGTCAAAGAAAGTTTCTAGAAAGTACCAATAGCTGTATTGTTCTAGTATTTATACATGACATCTTTTTAAAAAGCCATATTCTTAGTATCATATTTGAGAGAACTATCAACGCCTGTATTTTACCAGTTAGGAAACTGAGCTTTAAGGAATTAAAGTATATCTGGAGTGATGGGCTCAAATCTACAACCGCAGGAGGCTGAGGCAAGGACATTGGAAATTCAAGGCCAGTCTGGGCTACAGAGTGGGTTCGATGCCAGCATGAGCAATTCAGCAACTGTCTCACAAGTAAAGCTTAAAATAAAAATTAGGGACATGGTTCAGTGACAGAACCCCTGCCTGGCATGGCCAAGGCCCTTGACTGAATGCAGTGTTGAAAGAACCAACTTTAAGTCATGAGTTTGGGATTATAACGCTTAAATCCTATTCCACACTCTCCCCCTATTTCACTACATAGGCAAAGCACTTTTTAAAGATGTGCTGTTGTTGTTATTGTGTTTCCCTAATTTCTTTAATTCCATTTTTATCCCCACTTTCAGTTCTTCTCTTTCTCAGCTCCCAACTATCTCTTATTTGGGTCACTAACAGTATACCCGGTGCTCACAGGAAAACCCCTCCACACACTTACATGGGTCCTTGAGTCTCTGCTAGAACAGACCCATAAGAATGCGTGATCACCCTGCAGTGGATGGTCTACAGAACTGTACAAGTGAGATATTGTATGTTTTTGCCCAAGCCCTATGCCTTGAACATAGTATACATTCAAAGGATGTTTGTGGAATGAATCAGTGACTATACATTTAGAAATTTCTGACATGCCATCAAAACATTTCCAAGCCTTCTCTTGGGGGATGTCAGGCTAATGTAAATGTGAACGGAAAACTCAGCAAATGTCAACAGGCTATAAATAATCACTCTGTCTATCAGTGCGGGAAATTTACATAAACAGACATTTCCTTTGATGAGTGTTAAAGCTCATAACGAAAAGGAACACGCATTTTGAAAAATTAAACATCAGAACCCACACAGTGGAAACGGGTGGTCTCACATCAGAGGCCTGGCTCCCCTCTTTGCTCTGTTACGTTTCGTAGGCAAGTTAGTGAATGCATCTGAGCTCTGCTTTCTTCTCCTTTTATTCTTTTACAGCATACATAATCATACCTCCCTTATTTGACATTTTCAAGGGTCAAATAAGATACCAGTCTTCCAAGTGCCTATGGGCACACAGTAGGTGTTTAATACAGTTTACTTCTGCCCCATTTTTTTCCTATAAAAACATGAGGGCAGAGATAATACATCCCTAAAACCATAAGATAAAATATATCACTCCAATAACATTCTGGAGTATCATGCTGGTCTTTCCCTCCCAAGAAATTATAATCTTCTCAAAGACATGGTTTATAAGGAGAACATGATTTATAGGAGGAGAACATGCACATTTTCCTTATTAAGATTTGGCCACTGGATCTATCTATCCAGATATAAAGGTCTCTGTAATCATATTAGAAATTGAAAACTAAAAATCATATTTTTATTTTTTGTTCAGGTGTTAGGAGCTGAACCCATAATCTCATGCACCAGGCATGTGTTTTGCCACTAAGCACTTGACTCTTAAGATAATGAAAAAACAAAAAACAGGATGTTATTCCTTTCAAGTTAAGTTTAGGGAGGTGCTGAGCATATAGACAATAGAGCAAACAAGTTCTGGAGTAGACCTGGGTAGAAAGACTTCATAGGTGGGTGGGAGCTGTAAGGTTGAAAGAACTGCCAAAGGTATATCATAGTTTGTATCATCTCAATAAGAACAGAGAAATGTATGGTTTTTTGCTATATGTGTATAAAAGTGTTGGAGACGATGGCCCAGCCATGACCTTTACACCAAGTCTCATGATGGCCTTGCTTTCAACCTTGATACCTTGCTGCCCTGGCTATCACCCATGCTATAGTCATTGGCCTGGGTTGTTTCTCTACTCACACAAAAATCAGTCCACTGATGTTTGAAGAGTCGCTGTCTATTCCCCATATACCCATATCAGTAGTTTACTAAGAATCATCGTTCAAGTCTGGCCCAAGGTACCTCTTATCCCTTATCTGCTATTTTTGGGATATAGCAAGTCTTTCGCACAAATCTTTGGAGAAGTCTCACTCCTAGAGAGTCAACTTGACTGCACCAACTCAGAAAAAGAGCAACAATGGACAAAAAGTGGGAATCTGAGAGGATTTGCTGCAGTGTCAGGAATAGTAGGCTATTTTCTCAGACCACCAGGATTTAGGCAACATTCTGTAATAATATGCATGCATAGTCTTGGCCAACTCTTACAATGTCACTAGATGTACCATGGTGCTTTGGTGTTCATTTCTGTGGAAGTCAGCTGAGAGAAACAATGTGAAGGTGAATGTGTATGCTTTGGCTCCTGGACAGGCTTCAGTCTGTGGTCTCCTCGTCCTTTGCTGTTTGGCCATAAAAGAGAAACATTTTCAGGGTAAGGGCAAAGCAAGAGAAATAACCTTGTGGCATCCAGGAGATACATAGGAAGATACCAGAGATAAAATGTCCTTCAGAGGCACTTCCTGGCCACCTATTCCATTCAGGAAGGTCCCACTGCCCACAGTTGCCACAGCTTCCCAAAAATAGCAACACAGTTGGGTATGAAGAGCTAAGCACATCAACCTATGGAGAGCATTCTGCACACAAACTGTACCACCATATTTTGGTGAGTAAATGGGCAAGTAATTAGTACAAGAGTCGGACACAAAAGGATAACTGATTCCAAACCCCACACACTTAGACCTTACTAGGTCCTCAGCTAATCTCAAAACATTGCTGTATTTTACTTCTACATTTTGCAGAACATCTCTGTTTTCAACATACATGTCTTTCTTAATCATCCCACAGTTGTAAATCTCTTCTCATCTACATTAGTGCCAATGCATTCCTCTAGGGCTTATGAGTCACCAGTATTTCTCTTTCAAATTCCTGTTTGTAAGGACCCTAAACTCTTTGTTAGTTTATGGAATGATACAAGTATTACCTACCTATACATTCTACTTTAACTATATATACACAGATTATATATATATATATATATATATATATATATATATATATATATATGTGTGTGTGTGTGTGTGTGTGTGTGTGTGTGTGTGTGTGTGTGCGCGTGTGTGATGAAATAATATATACTTAGTGGTCCATAGTACTGTGAGCATTTGAGGCAGTAGCTAAAAATATGGGCAGAAAGAAGGAAGGCTACCTCACCTAGGAGGGATGTGATTCTGTTTCTTTCCTTTATCTGCTGATAGTCTAATTTTGCAGCTTACATTTAGAGTCTTCAGTGGCTAAGTATGTGAGTGACTAGTCATCTCAGCAATCCTGTCTATTGAGAATCCTAAAATACATTTCAAAGGGAACTTTAGTCAAAGGGTTTGGCTCATAGGGATCCACTTCTCTGCTCTGCCTTCCACAAGGCTGCCTTCATCCTATGGCTGCCTTCTGTCATGGAAGAAATGATGGTTATAGTACTTCACAGCTCCATGCCATGTCACAAAAGATGACATACCATTTTCCCCAAGCTCTTTCTATATAATCCCTTCAATTCCACCCTGACATCTTGCTGATTTAATTGGGTCAGAAGATGAATCCGATTTCTTTTCAAATCAGTGGTGAAATGGCCCAAGCTGATTGGCTGATGTTTGGCTCATCTAAACCAATCAACTGATAAGGAGAATAAGGAACTTCTGATTTGCTTAGACAGGTACATACCTAGTCCTGAGATGATGGTGGGTTGTTTTATCCTTGACTATATGAGCTTAAGATAGAGGCACTTAAGAAGGACTAAGAGGAAAAAGACACCAGATAGATCAGTAAGACCACTTACTTAAGAAAAACTAAATTATCCATAGGAATACATAAAACAAAATGAGAGAGAGAGCAGGGGGTGGGGGGAGAGATTATCTCAGACTTGTCATTCAAGTATGAAAACATTGTAACAAAAGCTTGACATTGTGGAGTGCATTATAATGTTGGTGCTAAGGAGATGAAAATAGGCAGCCATCTTGGGGTTCTCTGATCAGCCTGCCTACCCTAGTTAGTGAACCTCAAGCCAAAGGAAGACCCTGTGTCAGAGAGCAGGTGGACAACCCTTAGGAATGACACTGGAGAATGACTTCTGGTTTCTACCTGTGTGTCTACCTATGTCTCCACCTATACATAAACACACACACACACACACACACACACACACACACACACACACACAAATGCATACACACACATACACACACACAATCTCAAGAACTGCATGACAAATGGAATTAATACTCTCAGTCTCTGAAATATGAATCTACCTCTAGAATGCCATTCAATGAACTCTCAACATGAATGAATATTTGGCATGTGCTAGTTTATAAACATAGTCTAATTCTTTCACGATTCTAAAAACTAACAAAAAGGTCAAACTCCCTGTGCTTGCCTTTCTCCTCTCCCCTCCTCTACTCTCTTCCTTTCTTCTCTCTTTTCTTTTCACCTCTTCTTTCTTTCTTTCTTTCTTTCTTTCTTTCTTTCTTTCTTTCTTTCTTTCTTTCTTTCTTTCCTTCTCTCTACACAACAATAGCAATATCATTAAGAGAGAAGTGTTTTAAATAATTTTGTATCTATCTATGTATCTATGTATCTATCTATCTATGTATGTATCTATCTATCTATCTATCTATCTATCTATCTATCTATCTATCTATCTATCTATTCTCTCTTTGTGTGTGTTATCTTCCACACTCTTGTCTTCCATATACCTGCATGAAATGGCTCACATGTGGAGCTCAGAAAACAATATTCAGGAGTGGTTTCTCTTTTCAACACATTAGTTTTGTTACTGAGCTCAAGCAGTCAGGTTGGGTCATCTCATCAGGCCCAGAGATGTTTTTTATGACAAACCATATTTCAGGTTGTAAAGTCTATCCAGGGGGAACTGAAGTCAAGGAGCACAAGAAGCTGAAGTCTGAAGATGCTGCCTAGGCAAGGGAGGGAGACAGTCAAAAAGGACAAGAAGCTATGTCTGAAGATGCTGCCTAAGCAAGGGAGGAAGACAGGGAGACGTGTGTGTGTGTGTGTGTGTGTGTAGTTTTGCTAAGTTCAGAAGAAAGAGAGAAAAATAGCATGATTGAGATGATTGACCCTAAGGGCTTTATTATTTAGTAATTTGGAAGATTGTGTTTCTAAATATTAGATTTAAAGCAAATTGCCACATATCTTGTTTTTAGAACAAAGAATTATAAAAGTATGCAAGTAGATAAATAATTTCTGGACTATTCACTAGACAGGAAAAAATTGAGATAGTAATTTCATTGCATCTGCAAACCAACCAATTAAAAACTGGGCATATTATATTCCCTGGGAAATGAGATAGTCAGCTCTGGCTTGATGAGAAATTGTGGTATTATCTTGCTCAGAGAGCAGTATGTAGAGAGTGTTTATGACACAGTTATGGTGAGCCTGTATGGAAGGCTACAGCCAGGAAAACAGAAACCACTCCTCACATTTAAAAAAGAATGAATGAAAGACTTGTTTACCCAGGTCAGGGAAAAACTCAGAAGTCGAACACAGGCAGTAATGCTAGCTGCAGAGAACATAAAGAGGCACTGTGACCTTTCAGAAAGAGAGATAAAGGGCAGATGTGGGTGTGCTAATCAGGGTTCCCTTGGTCACTATAATGAAATAGACACATTCTGGAGGTGATCAATTTATAAAGAATAAAAGGCTACTTGGGCTCATAATTCCAGAGATTTTAATTCAAGTTTAAGTGGCCTCACTGCCTTGGGCCTCTGGGGATGGAAGCACTGACTGGCAGGTACCCACAGAAGGGTAAACTGCTATATCATAAGCCAAGAGGTACAAAGGAAAAAGAAAAGGAAGAGACCTAGGTCCAATAATGTCCACTGAGCGTGGAGGACCCCACAAAGCCTCCTAAAGGTCTCTCCATCTCCCTAAAGGACGACCCTATGGGCGAAGTCTTCAATAAAAGGTCAGACATCTGGGGACATTTAACGTGCAAATTGTAGCATGGGTAACAGAGGCCAAAGAACTTAGCTACTTCACACAATCTAGAATACCGGAGAGTCTATCCAGGGGGATCTGGAATCAACTATAAGAAGCAACTTGTGAGGATGATGCCCAGGGCAAGCGGAGGGAGAACTCCTCACTCACTCCCATTGCAACCCACTGCCAGGGCAGCCTTTCAGTGAAATCCTCCCAGCTACTTTGAGTTCTGCTACAGCAGCTGCCTGGAAGTGGAGTAGCATAGAACAATGTAGTCAATAGCAACACAGGAGGCAGATCTGGGAATGCCATCGGAGATGGTTGATCCTGGCTATCAACATGACTACATTTAGAATCAACTAAGACTCAAGTGGCTGGGTACTCAAAAGGCTGGTTACTTCTGTGAGTGATTTTCTTTCTTTTCTTTTATTGAAAATAGATTCCCCCCTCATATTCTGATTATGGCTTCTCCATCCCCTATGTCTCCCAGTTTCTTCCCACCTCTCCATCCAGACCCACATTTTTTTTTTTTTTTGGTCTCTTGTTAGAAAACCACCAAGCATCAAAGGAATAATAATAATGAAATAAAATACAGTAAGATAAATAAGAAAACAAAGAAACCAGAATATGACAAAATAAACAAGAAAAAGAGCCAAAGAAAAAAGCACAAGAGTTGTATTTACATGCAGACACAGGTTTGCATACACAGGAATTCCACAACAAAAGCCATAATTTATATAGAAAGTACCAGTAAAGCAAAGCACAGGGGCCGCCCTGACTAACACTGTGAGACAGAGAACCTCCAAAGATGTCATTGAGTTTGTTTTGTGTTGGCCAACTACTGGTGGGCATGAAGTCTATACTTAACAGTAGTTTGCTTCCCCAGTGAGACCAAGTTTTCATTTGTACATGGCTACCAATTGGATGCAGCTACTGAGTCAGGGATGGGGGATATATGTCCAATTCACCTTTCGGCTCTAGGACCCCAGGGTACAGGCCCATGCAGGTCTGTCCATACTGCCTCCATCTCTGTGAATTCACATGTATGCCAGCCCTGTTGTGTCTAGAAGGCCTGGAATCCTTGGTGCCCTCTATCCTCTGTGGCTCCCACACTCATTCTACCTCTTCTTCCCTAGGGTCCCTGAACTCTAAGGGAGAGATTTGATGGAGACATCCCTTTAAGGGCTGAGTGTTCCAAGGTCTTTGTGAGAGATTTTCTTGATCAGATTATCTGAATCAGAGGAACACGTGTTCTATCTGGCTCATACATTCTGATGGCAATCTAAGTAAAGGGACACAGAAGAAGGACATGCTTCAGTTTGCCTCTTGCCTGTACTCTTGCTGTCAAGTTCACCCATCCTGTTGCTTCAACGTTATTCCACAATATTAGAACCTACTTCTTCAGGATTCCAATGTAGACTGAAGATTGGCATCTCTCCAGGAAAGATCTAGGCTCCTAATGTCAGGTTAGGACCATTGAGACATCCAGTTTCGTAGCCTGAAGAACTACAGAATACTCAACCTCTCCAGGATGAGACAGCATGGAATGCATCATATAAGCTGGTTTCATATATTTCTGCCAGTTTCTTTAGAGAAACACAACTATTGCAACATATGAGGGAAATGCCATGATGACCCCATCTGTAATAGGTGACAGTGGCAATCTGGGGGTTATGAAGGGATTGAAGGGATTGAAGGCAGACTTGGGGCATTCTGATTGTTTGTGGTTTGAGGTAAAGTAGGATGATCTAGAGAAAAGACAGCATTTATGACTACTAAAATATCACCGGAGCACACAGATGCCCCTTAGGAGTGGATGGCTGTCACTATGAGACAACCTACAGTCAGAGCCAGGAGTCTGACAGAGTCTCGAAGGAACAAGACAGCAAACCCAATCCAAACATCACAGGCTTATCTCTCTCAAGGTCAGCCAAATCATTCTTCATGTGTGTCAAAGTATAAGGACATATATGTTATATATTTAACTACACAACTGAGGCATGCCAGTGATGTTGACATGTCACTTTCCATTGAGTCAAACCAAGGACTACAGTTCTCACTTAGGCCACAGTCACAGATCTCAACTGCAGCTTCCCACCTGGAGACTCAGCACAGAACTTTCAGCCGTGTCCACACAAGATGGAATAAGGAGCAAAGATGATATAATGCCTAGAAAAAAAGCCCTGGAGAATGTGAACAAGTTCACATAACAGAGTCTATGCCTCTTCATCTCTGTCCTCACCATCCACTCTAGTGCTTAGCATTCTGGAGCCTTTTAGCTTCACCCCAAAGAGTATTCACTACACTTCCCATAATGTTTTCAGGAAGAACTCTACTATGTCTTCCCACCAATAACAGCTTGCATGGGCAATTTTTAACCATTCACTAACACATCAGTCATAGGACTGACTACTCAACCTAACCCACCTTGTGTGTCAGTAAAACAAAGAGGAATGCAGAAGGAGTCTGTCCTATGAACACAGCATATGCCATGATTCACAGGAAATGAACGCTCTATTTATTCATCTCTTTTAGAAACATGCATTTGTAAGTTGTCGGCTCTGAGCTTTATAAATTATTTTAAACGTTTATGCCACTGTTCAAAAATACAAGTGTGTGTTAATATTGTAGAGTAGGACTCAGCTGCTGATAATACAAGGGAAATTTAACTAGCTTATAAATGTTAAAATGTAAAAGCAAAGGAAGTCTCGCTATTCATCTTCTCTGCAATATTCAGACACACATGAAATTGAAAGTTAATGTACCAGGGACTTTCATTATCTGACCCATTCCATCCTATCTATTAGATTCTCAAAGCACTGGAGACAGAGGACCAATATGTCACCAACACAGGACTGGAAAGGTCAGAAAAACGAAGCATCAATAAAGCACTTCCGAATTAAATTTCACAGTGCTCAGCAGAAAATATGTTCTCTGGACCAAGAATATTTGTAAGAGTGGGGCTGATCACTAGATTCAACTTGAGAGACATGGAAATGTAGTTTCAATTTACAAAATCACGTTAAAACCGTGTTTGTAAACACAGAATGGTGTTGTTTTAGGCACTTCATTAGAGCAATAATAAAACTGTAAACCACAAAGTTTATGACACAGAAATGACAAGCGAATGCTCTACAAAACTTCTCCCTCAAGCCCCAAGCCCCAAGCCCCGAGCACTGAGTAGACAGACAGTCAGGACTTGCAAAATCAATGGGGGTTCCCAGTGCCTTCTCATAAATCACGGCGTCATGCAGCATCACGGTAATTGCTGATCGTTTTGTCTAAAATACTTACTTGCAATGAACTCAATCTACACAAATTCATAATTTCTCTTACTTTCCCACATTTAGAATTATTTGGCATAATTAATTATGCAATAGACACACTTCAGAGATTTGTTGTGAGCATTTAGTTCCAAGTAGGTGTCATGCAGTAGGGATGAAATGAGGCTTTCCTGTACGTTGGTTGTAGATACAGGAAAGAATATAAGAGGGTAAGAGGGGACACAGTGAGCAGCAGTGAGCAGCACGGAGAGGATGGAGCTGACAAGAGGGAATAGAGCCAAGTTACTACCTTGTTCCCAAGTGCCACTGGGGGAACTGTGGCCAAGTGCCACTGGGGGAACTGTGGCCAAGTGCCACTGGGGGAACTGTGGCCAAGTGCCACTGGGGAACTGTGGCCAAGTGCCACTGGGGGACTGTGGCCAAGCGGTTTCCAGGGCTGGGATTTCAGTTTCAAAGGATTTGAAGGCTAGACACAAAGTTTGAGGCTTTTTTTCCCCAGAAATTAAGAAAAAAAATTCTACAATTTAAAAATTGCAATGACTTTATTTCCAAAACTGCCATTCTAAGACTTAACATTTGAGCAACTACTACCTGAGAATAAATAAATATTGTCAATAAAGCAAGGCCAGTGACTAGGGTACTACAGTATTGTTGTTGTTGTTCTTCATATTTGGGGGAGAAATGTTTTATGGATGAAGAATTGGTAGTGTTAGGTTAATGTTAAGTGTGATGTGCATTCTCCGGTGAAGGAAAGCAAAAAATGCTCTTAAAGCAACTTAGAGAAAACAGCTCTCACTGGTGTGAATACACACTCGCACGTGTGTGCGGTATGGAAAAGCCTACATTGCTCTGGAGGTGTCAAGAAGCTATGACCAGAAATGATGTATGCCACAGGCACTTGAGAGAGGGCTGGATGGGCAGGACAGCTTTATGATGTGGACACTGGGAGATGCTGCTTCTAGATATGTTTTAGTCACTAAAATCAACTGGAGTTAAGTACACATAAAAAGTCAAGAAAATCTATATGGCTTTTAAAACTATCTTCATCCTTAAGAGAAAACAATTTTCAGCCTATATAGTTATACAAGGAAATTCTCAATCACTACTGCTTCTAATAACAGAGACTGTGATAAACATTACAATTAAAACTTGAAATGTATTCAGAAAACTGAGGGAAAATACTTAAAGGATTGTTAAATTTACATTTTGGCTTCTGTGGTTTGCTTTGAGCAAGTCTTATATAGACTAGGCTGGTGCCAAACTCCTCCCTATATAACTAAGGAAGACCCTGAACTCCCAATCCTCCTGACTCTACCTCACAACACAACTTCACTTTTTATATATTAGAGTATAAAACAGACATGAAAGTATGTTTAAAAGTTGCAGTTATTTTCATCAACTACAGCTTTGATCTAATTATATTTCACTGCTTTCTCTACCATATCACTCAAGCTGACAATCAAGATTTTACTGAAATATTAAAGGGTCTTTTTTATTTTTTAGCGCCAAATAAAACTTCTTGAACAAATTTGGCATTTAATTACTTCTAGATTTTTATAAAAAGGAGGTTAACATTCTAGTCCTTGACAATAAGGAAGTATCTATATATGTCCCTTCTACCCAAAGAAATGAGGTTTGTTTAGCAGCCCAATGTCAGCGACTTTGTGACTCCTCGAAATCTTAACCCACTAACTAAAAAAGAATGAATGAACAAATGAATAAATGAATGAATTCATCTGGAAGTTCAGTGGGCTTATTTAGAAATGCTGTTCTGAGTGCCAGTTTTTGAGGCCACCGTTTCCCCTACCCAGCCTTAGGAATGAAGATCTTGTAGGATATTTTCAGAACAACGCTTTCTTGTTTCTTAGAGTACAAGTCAGTTGCCTTTCCCAATCTTCCAGTTCTGTTTTAAATTCAAACGGAATCCAAGGATCTTGACAGAAGGGACCCCAGAGAGGACTTGTCCAATTGACAGCAGAGAATCCAATAAGTCTTTTCGTCTTAAGTGTTATGGGGGGAGGAAGAGAGGGAGAGAGGTGAGAGCAGGGACGGGGTTGGGGGGAAGAATGCTAATAACATAAGCAGATTTCTGAGAGAAGGAGTCTCCTTTTCTGCTCCTTGCAGTCACAGATACCCACATTTACCAATGAGAGTTTAAAACGAGCAAGTGTGGTAGCAGCAGAGATGGGAAGAATCATTTAAGTTTAACAACTTATTCAACTTAATTGTAACATTAATATATTTCTATCAAAATGACTATATTTTCAATTTTGAGAATTTTGTATACATACATATGTGTATATATATGTACACACATATCTATATCTATATCTATATCTATATCTATATCTATATCTATATCTATATCTATATCTATATCTATATCTATATCTATATCTATATCTATATCTATATCTATATCTATCTAGATATATATATATAAAACAAAATCAAATTGTATTTATACCTCCTTTCTTACGACAACCCCTCCAAGACCCCCATAATAAACATATTTCAATACAAAAGTTATTTGTACTTTCCACATCTCAAAATATCTTGTGCCTTACCACAAGGCCAGGTGTATCTAGTCAGACCTACTTATTCTTAACAACCTATTCACACCATATCAAAAGAGGGGATTTCTTACATTTCCTCAGGAGCCTTATTCCTTTTACATGTGCTAGGAGGTAAAGCTTTTGTGTCCAGAAGATGTGTATGACTTCAATAACTCTCTGCTATATAGACCGTATGTCCATTGAGCCAAGTGTATTGTAAAGGTTATGAGCAACAATATGAGGGAAAAAATGTCTACCAAGAACCAATTAAACATATTTCCTGTTGCTATTCTCAGTGACTGCTATTATGGTTTAATTAGATCCTCCTGACAAAATTCATTATAGGAAATCCTGGCTTAGTGAAGAAATAATAAACTCAGCTCATTCATAAGTTATTAGTTATTCCATTTTAAAGGAATTAAACTGCTTTTCCCCTATTTCTTTATATCAGGGAAGAAAATAAGTGTGAATTCTACACATAGTGAAAGGGAGGCAGATGAATTAGGGTGGTAGACAATAAGGAAGATGCACCAATTGTCCCACCATCCATTCACTACTTAATGAAATAGAAATATAAATGGAAGTAGTTTATTGAGAAGAGGAAGAATAGAAAAACAGCATGAAAATTCTTGCATCCTTCAGTCAGTCCTGTTGCTATCTTACTGTTGGCAAGTGAGGCTCTCCTTGTCTTCCTCTTCTCTGGTATGAAGTCATCCCTAAACTTTGGCCGCATTCTTCTACTAGTTTGCACACCATACAGCTTCCAGGGACAACCTCCTCAAATAAAGGTTCTCTGTCTTTCCTGCACATTTAGAATTCATTAATGATAATCTGTCACCTCTGAAATAACAAGCATATATGTAATACAGCAAGTTAAGGCCCTTACTGTGTGGCAGGGATGATTTTCATCTTGACTCAGCCTTCTCCCATCCCCCAACATTCACTCTACCTAGACAGAACTTTTAGGATGAATACCTCCCAGGTAAAGTCATTAATTCATATTGACCTTTACCTGAACCGTCCCAATTTGGGTTCTAAATGGCTAAAAGCATTTGGAAAGAAAAGCAAAACAGAACGTGTTGCCACATTAGAATGTGCACGAACATATGTTGTCAGATGTTTGCATATATGTACATATTCATATATGTGAAAGTGTCTCTTTCCTTCCTCAGAGTAAATGAAAGATCAAACATAAAACTGATGCCACACAGTCCCATTTTTGCAGACTAGAGGCCACTAGCCTATCCAAGCTGTAGAAAGACACAGCAGCCTGAGGGGCAGAATCTGAGAGCTACAAGTATCCTCTCCTTCTTTCACACATAGCTGGATCACACGTGAAAACTGTCAGAGACATGAGCCCAATTTACCTCTGTAGGTTTATCAGGATTGTGAGTGTCAGGGACTCCCTTAAGTGCCTGCTTCGTGTAGAAAGCAATTCTTCTCTTTGGACTCCGTTCATTTCCCTAATCTTGCAGGGAAAGTTGGTGCCAGTGTAAAAACTTTCATTCTAGAATTAATGGATAAATTGGTGTTCACCATACTCAGTCTGTGTGGGGCTCTGATCTCAGTCTTCATACTGAAGGGATGGATAGAACCTTGATAGTTAAAATTTCCCTTTTCTCCTATGTCTGGTGAGCTTTATTTCAGTGGAACATTCTATTTTATCTTTTATAGCTCCCTTGGGTTTTAAAGGCTTCATTGTTTATAGAATTTACATTTCAGTGGCCAAAATATTCAGATGTATCTAAATTCCAAGCTTTTGTCCATAAGGAAAGCCATGACTTGCTGAGAGTTAACATCTCCTAATCACTCAGACTATACTCTTAGCATCTTATGAGAGAAATCTGCATTTATACCTAAAACACATTGGTTGACTTTGGCCATGAGCTTTCATAATTATATTTTAAAAATAGTAAGTGTCATTCCAAAAGCTTAATAAAGACCAGGGCACAGGCTGGAGTATTTTCACTGAGAAGGATGTTGGAAATCTACTTTTCCAACAGTTTCAGAACTTTTTTTAGCACCTCAGGAACATTTTCTTCAACCGAAGGTTATTAGACTACACAACAGGTAAAAGTTGACTGGCTCCAGTCAAAACATTTTCTTTTCTGAAGATGAAACCAATTCTGTGAGCTGTCATGACATTTACAAACATGTTCACAGAATATAAGGATTTTAAAATCAGCCCGGACACACTTATTTATAGGAAGGCAACAGAGGAGAAAAACCATGGCTACAGCTGAACTTGAATACCAAGACTGTTTTGTTCCTGGTACAGTACAGTTGCTATTGCATCCTATTCTTCTCTTGCTGAAAGTTACTGATAATATGTGGTCATCCTTCTAATGACATTCCAGACTGACATATTGAACATGTAAATTTACTAGCTCCTATCCTCCCTCCTTTAGTTCCTCTAACATAAGCATAAAAGACATAATTTTTCATGCTCTCTTGTATTTATTTAACTTTCCAAACCCTAAAGTTGGTAGAAGCATGGCCTCAGGCTTCTCAAACTCTGTCAAATGAATTGATCCCCATTTCCTCTCAGGCTTCACTTGACATAAATACATTCTGAATGCATTCTTTTGTTCCACTTCCCTTATCCCACCTCATTTTGCTACGTTTCTCTTTCTGATCGAGGGAGATGATCTGATTAGGATTTGTGCTATAAGCGGCCTCATGATCATTCCAAGTTCCTCTGATGCCCTTGTATGTGGAAAATGCCTGGTATCAATACTAGCCCTTACCCAGCAGCTGCTGCTTGGATGGGAGCAGCCACTGAGAATACTGCAAATGCCACTGTTGCCTCTTTGAGACATGCCAAGGAACAGCTATGTGCCAGCATGCACAGCATGGTCCTCGTAGATGAGATGGCATGGAACAGCTGATAAAGCCATAATCATGGGATAATGATGGGTCTGGACTGTCTGCTACTGGGCGATTGCACATTCTTTCAGCATGGTGCTAGTTATAAATGTACTATGACACATATGAATGATGAGCAAGGAAAGAGCTTGGGTCATTTTAATTTAAGAGTTGTCAACATTTTTCTTACACTCGGTTCATTTAATAGATAAGGAGACTAGACACTGAATCAAAAATACAAAAACTAATTCTCACCTAATCTTCACGATGTTTTGGTATTGAGCCTGTAACGTTCTTTGGAGGGAACATTGTGAGATAGCTGAGGCACCGTTAGCTGGATATTCTGTAGCATAAGGCTCCAAGATTGATGCTGTCCATTAAAAGGGGAGCCAGCTGGACTTTGCCAGACATTTGTCACATGGGGTTTCCTCCCAATTCTGCACTGTCACATCCCACTAACACTAGATATTGAGGAGACTTCTCCGTACTCTAGGGGTAGAGTCCTATAAAGGGAGGGTTGTAGGTAAGAGGAGAAAGAGACTAAAAATTGCTCTAATTTCCTGGTCCAATGCATGGAGCTACGGAGCTCAATAGGAACTTATTCAGTGAAAACAAGAAAGGCATGACTGGTCGCCATGGGGCCACCTGCATGTCTAATACGCATATTAAGTACAGCAGCGTCACAACTATCAATGCACATATTTAAAAGAGACTCCTGGCATATTCTGCTCAAGTTCTATGTTCCCTGAACAAAAATGTTGCCATGGAAACCTTTACCATAAGGCAGGTGTAGTTCTGCAAAGGACTGTGGGCTATGAAAGCAGGTTCCCATGGCAACATTTTTGTTCAAAGCCTGGAGAATCTTAAATACATGTGCCAATACATATTATTACCCAGCAGGATACACAGGTGGGATTAATAAAGTTCAATATTTGCTCAACTAAAAGTTGTAATCATGGTAAAAATAAATGAATTAAAACTAGTTCCTATGGATAGCTTATATAAACAGAATTTAGAGTTGTAATACCACTCCACACGAATAAGTAAATATATGTAAAGTATGAATAGATTACTTTCTTTCATGAGATTCATAAGGCAGGGGAATTGTCAGGAAAATTATGAGATCTTTAAACTTTGGAATATATCTTCAATTCATAATTCATTGATGATATTAAATCACATAGACTTAGTAAGGGAAATTAAGTGCACACTGCCCACCTGTAATAGAACCAATTATTATGGTGACCAAAGAGCTAAAGGAAAAAAATGTCAGGTTGATTCATCTGTGTTATGGAAGCTCACGTTAATAAAAACTGTCAGTTGAGATATTGATGATAATTGCTATTTCCACAGCTACAAAATATCCATATAGATATGGCAAGAATCAAGTTAAGAAAACCCTTTCCCTTTATTTTTTACAAATAATCCAGAAAATAATAGCTATTCATTATAATGATACATTTGAGATTATGTAGTAAGCTGTATTCCCAAAGAAAATATTCATTTCTAAAAGGATTCTGCCTTATTCATTCTCATTCACAATCCCTAGGTCCTCCAACACCACACTGAAGCTGATAAACACTGATGTATTCTTTTAAGAAGACAGAAGCTTTGTTTTGTTGCAGTGTCTAGAATATAGGACATTTGTCAGATATGTACTGAATGAATGAATGAATGAATGAATGAATGAATAATGCACATTAGCCATCTGAATAAGAGAGAACTTTATGTTTGCAATGGCAAGTTTTACAGAATTATATACAGTTGAAAAATGAGTTACAAGAGAAATTTTCTAATTCTATTTTGAATTCAGATATGCACATCACCCTTTTTGATTATTTCGTAATTAGTATTGATTCCCAAAGCTTTTGCATTTTTCCTCTTCTTTTGGTCCCCAGCCATTTAATCAAGTGGCTAATGATCTACGATCAAGTATTAAATGCACCAGGAGAGCTGAGCACATAAAGGAGCCCTTGGGACCTAATTTCATAAAGATTCCAGTTTTGAAAATGCAATTAGTCAGTTGCTAATTTATCTGTTTTGTGAGTTACTTTCCCTACCTTAGGTTTTATTTTTCAAGGTGTCATGCCTGGGAACCTTTGCATATTGGATTTTGATCTCCCCTTTATGAAAAGGAATGAAAGCAAATTTGATAGAATTTCTTGAAGTCTGAGAATGTGACCCCAGTTATCAAATTCATTTCCTAAATTTTTATCCACTACATGTAGGTTCTTGAGGGATACCAATTAATCACAACTTTCTTAAACAAGACACAAAAATTCAAAATGAGAAGACAATTCAGAGGTACCAGTGTTAAGAGTGCTTATATATAGAAGGTGATGACAGGCTCTGTCTGATCTGTGAAGAAATCAGTCCAGCTCTGAAGACAACTGTATCCTGCCTCAGCATCTCTTCTCTGCTGAAAGGCTCTGCCAAGTGAGGACCTTCCTTGAGTCTCAGCTTGCCTTCATTCTCTCTCAAATGGCAATCTCAGAGTCTTCATACAGATGGGGTTTGTGAGCATGAAATGAGAATGTATTAAATCGCATCATTGAATTGTGTTATCTACCTGTGAACAAATGCGAATATATAATCTAAGTGATCACCGCTCTGTTATTTTATTTAAAGTCTTGGGGAATTAAACAGAGTAAGAAATAACCATAGTTTTTATAGTTCAGAGAGAGAGAGAGAGAGAAAGAGAGGGAGAAGTGAATTTAGCAGTCGGCTGACATTGTTCCTCTACAGCATCAATTTCACTTCTTTCAAGGTCTCATCACCTTCCAAAAGGTAGAGCACAGGTGTGGACTGGTAGTTCATACTACTGCCACTCAAGCACTGAAGACCTGTGATGGCTAAGTAAAGATTTGTGATTCTTCCCTCTCCCTCCCCCTCCCCCTCCCCCTCCNTCTCTTCTCTTCTCTTCTCTTCTCTTCTCTTCTCTTCTCTTCTCTTCTCTTCTCTTTCCTGTTTGTCTGTCTGTCTGTCTTTCACCACAAGAGGTAAAGTCCAATAGTATAAACAGGGTCAAGAAATCCAAAGGTTCCTGAGTTCAGGGATCTCTCAGGCTCTGGAGAAATCTGAGTTGAGATCAAACTTTGTAAGCCATGTTTAATTTCTTCAGAGCTTATTGCAGGTAAATGTACCTGATGGTTTTCAGAAGTCCTCCATGGTCGTTTAGCCATGTCACAATTGTAATATTTCCATTCGATCAGAGGGAAAGTAACAAGCATAGAAATTCGTCAAGCACAGGGGGCCCTTGCTAAATTGCATATGAATCATCGGCTCCGAGAGACCACATGCATGCTTCTTGTCTGTCCACTTGAAGCACATTTACTGCAGTTCCTTAAACTTTGGAGCAAGCATGGAGGCATCACTGCTCTCTTTACAAACCTTGGGGGAAATCATAGCATGGGGAGGACTCTGGATAACCAAGGTATTATAAGATCCTCCAAAATTTTCCCAGGGGAGAGGGAAACTCATGAGAATGTTGGAATTTCCCAAGATGAAAAAAATGTAAAAACTTGGAACCCTTTGCAATGGCTGTAAGCACCATATTCAAGCTGGGCCCTGGATGTACTGGCATCATACATTTCATTTGTAGTAAGAATAACAGCAATAAATATATAACTGGGAGTTTTCTTTGTATCTTATTATTTTACATTGAGGTGCTCTATAAGACAACCAACTTGTCAAAACAATCAGTGCTTTAAAATTTATGTTCAGGGACAGTAAGTAAAGGTGACTGAAACCAGTGTGATGAATTGAGTTCATTTTATGCACTTGACCTACACACACACACACACACACACACACACACACACAAATACATACACACACACACACACACACACAGGGTAAACATGCTAAAGACATAAACACAATAAAAAGTTTAAAGTTTAAATTCATGTTCACTGTTAAAAAGAATACTAATATGACAATTAAAAATGTTTTTTGTATTCAAAAATTTAAGACTCAATCTAGCTCAAAAATGGAAACTTTATTTTTATTTTACTTAAAAATATACTTTTATCATTTTTGATTATATGTACATGCATAGAATTGTGGGAGGAAAATGCATACACATGTTGGGTGTCTAGAGGCCAGAGGCACCGGATCCCCTTAGGGCTGGTGTTACAGGTAATTTAGAGTAACTTGATGTGGGTACTTGGAATCAAACTCAGGTCCTCTGTAAGAGTCAACTATTCTCCTAACTGTTGGGGCTTTAAGGGAAACATAATGTTAAAAGTTCATAACTATAATGCCAGCTTCAATGAAATAATTTCATCTGTATATGAAGTTAACACCTTTGGTGCAAATTAAATTGATTGATAAATTGGTACACACTTAACAGTTGTTCTCGGGTTGTCCTGACCAAGTGTGAGATTTGCATACAGGCCTTCAAGAAGAGCAGGCGTGTGGGTATAGATACCAATGCAAACCAATACTGCCAAGAAATGTGTTTTGATCTGATACAGAAGACCTTCAACTTTTCTTAATTATTAACTTTAAGAAGCACATTGCTGCCGGACGTGGTGGTGCACGCCTTTAATCCCAGCACTTGGGAGACAGAGGCAGGCGGATTTCTGAGTTCGAGGCCAGCCTGGTCTACAAAGTGAGTTCCAGGACAGCCAGGGCTAAACAGAGAAACCCTGTCTCGAAAAACCAAAAAAAAAAAAAAAGAAGCACATTGCTATGATTTCAGTTTGAAAAATACTTAGAAGCTGTACTGGGTCCCAGAGATACAAAAGCCTAAAACATCTGCACACTCTTCTTCTGGATGGACAGACAGTCCAAGGACAGAGAGGGAGTATCTAATGTAAAAATACCATGGGAGTGGGGTGGGGCATTGGAATCACTGACAGGAAAGGGCCACGCCTTCCCATTTCCCTGTCCCAGCCACCAAGAGGACAAAAGATATTAAGTTTCCTATAAGGTCCTGACAAGAAAACCTTGAGGTAGTTTCCCAGTCATCTACACTTTTACTTGAAAACTGTAGTGAAAACTGCAATGTGCCTGCTGTAGAACACAAGGGAGCATGATCTCAAACTGATTACAGACTTGTAGAATCGTATCAGCATCGATTTATAAGGCAGAACCCGCAGCATGTCAGTGTGGCACTGCTTTGTAAATGCATCTGTGCTCCCAGGAAATCCCAGGAGAGTCATGGCAAGCACCTTTAGGAAAATCAGGTTGCTGTTTGGAACCTTTAGAGGGTTCTTCAGAGCCACAAAACAAGGAACTTGTAGGATACTGGCATTCTTTGGAAACACAGTCAACAACTGCATATGATGCCATTTTTTTCCTTCTAACAGTACAAAAAGGATCTCCTCAAACCCCATTTTTTTTATCCCACACACAGGAGATGTTAATTTTGTGTCCCCCATGCAATGACAGGGACTGTATATGTGGGAAAAGGTAGCTGGGCATGCATCTGACTGTCACATACCATGGCCAGCTGTTCCAGGTTCTTGCTTTTCTGTCTTCCCAAAACAAACCTTTCCTTCCTTAAATTGTTTTTGTCTGTGTATTTTTCACAGCAACAACCATAGGAGAGAAGAAAAAGAGGCTTTAGGTGAGGGAGAGTTGTATCTCAGAGCAAGAATGATTATCACAGTGCAATGCTGGGGTCAGAAAGGCATGTGGGAGAGGGTTGAAACAGGTTGGGAGAAGCCAACCAAAACTAAGACTGTGTGAGTGTGGCACAAGGAAGCCCATTACAGTGTGTGCTAATTGAGAATAGAATAGGGCAGGCAAAACGGCTCAGTGAGTTCTGCCAAGCCTGGCTACCTGAGTTTGATCATCTAAATACACATGGTGGAAATAAAGATCAAACTCCCGAGAAAGACATCAAAAGATCTCCACAAATACCCTGGCATGTGTGCACCCACAGACATCCACACATATACTCCGGCATGTGTGCACTCATACATATACCCTGTCATGTGTGCATCCACATACATCTACACATATACCCTGGCATGTGTACTCATATATATACCCTGGCATGTGTGTACCTATATACATCCATACATATACCCGGCCATGTGTCCACTCACATACATCCATAAATATACCATGGCATGTGTGCACCTACACACATCCACATACACATACCCTGGCATGTGTGTGTCCACACATATCTCTATAAACATACACACCATAAATAAATCTAAAAATTTTTTTTAAAATACATTTCAGGTACATTGTAAAAGAATACTCCCCAGAGACCTCTTGCTGTTTGTCAAATAAATCGGATGAGAGTTGGAAACTCCCTGAGCATTTGTTTGGACATTAAGGACCGAGGCAGCAGGAATCTACCTGTTCTGAAGCTTCATGCTTCAGCACACCAGAGGAAGGGTCCCTGTTCATTTATCTCTACACCCAGGTTAACAAGGCAACTTCCGCCTTCAGCCCACAGCCCAGGCCCCCACCCTCGCCTAATATCACTCAGAAGCAAGCTTACTGTCACACCACATGGAAATTGGTTTTGTACCTTAGCAGTCCTTTTATTCTGACTTCCCAGAACTCCTATGGAGTAACTTTTTTCCTTTTTTTTTTTTTGTTACAGTTAATAGACTAGGGATGGGTTTTAAATTTCACACACATACACAAAAGCCTCATTACCATTTGCATTTGTGCATGGCTAACAAAAATTATCAGGAGCCACCTCAAACCATTAAAGCCAAAAGGAGAAAGGAAGAAATAACACAGAAGAGAGAAAAGAAAAGCCTATTACTTAAAGCCCATTTAGTATGGATTAAAGTTAAGTATAATGGGATGCTTCAACCTATAAAGAATAACGGCTTTCTCTTTCCCAATCTGCAGAAAGGTAGATATAATCAGGTTAATTTTAATGTTCGTTAACACATTCAGGCACATCAGGATGCTCGTTTGTCAGACATGCCCTGAAAAATAAGTCTGAACCTGAAATGTGGATTCTCATCAGAACAGAGACAGTACTTCAGCAGGAGAGAGTAGACGAGACATGTGCAAAGACAGAGCTCTTTGCAATTTACTCTGCCACTCAAGCAAACACATTTTTACCTACCTGAGTATGTCTTGAGAAACTGCTAAGTTCCCCTGTTCCATATCGTACATTCTAGCCCATAATGTGATCTCTTAGCCACTGGCCTTCATATTCTCTCTCTCTCTCTCTCTCTCTCTCTCTCTCTCTCTCTCTCTCTCTCCCTCTCTCCCCCTCTCTCCCTCTCCCTGTCCCACAGTCTTGACCTCAAACTCACTAAATAGACAATAAGGGCTTTTGAAGAGTGACCTCCTAAGTGACGGTGT
This sequence comes from Mus minutoides, assembly GCA_902729485.2. Lineage (NCBI taxonomy): Eukaryota > Metazoa > Chordata > Mammalia > Rodentia > Muridae > Mus > Mus minutoides. The sequence continues at coordinate 3,772,551 of LR749507.1, forward strand.
CACAGTAGGCAAGTACTTGGCTATCTGAGAAAAATTCTCAGATCTTGTATCTCTGTTCTCTTTCTCTCCTTATTTTTGTGCTGTGATACAAGACATTAGGAGAGCAAGAAAGCCCCCATCTCCACCATAACTGTGGCCTCAGGCCCTCCCCTTACCTGCTATTCTAGCTCTTGATGTCCTTATCCTTACCCTACCCTTAGGCATGGACCTTGTGCAAAGGCCAGAGCCAAAGTTTTGGGAGCCCTGTTCATCTTTCCCTTGAGAAGGCTGTGAGTGGGGTTTATAACTATCACCTCATATCATTTCTCTGGCATGTGGCTTTCCCAGTGACATTGATCATCTCTGAACTTCCCTGGAATTCATTCATATATTTCCTTTTTTTTTTCTGATTCCTACAATTCTGTCTCTTTGTTTGCTATAATAGCAAGAATAAGGCTATATTGAAGAAACAGGTAAAAGTAACTAAATGTGGCCTGTAAATGTCTAAAGACATTAGCCTGTGAGGTAGGGGAGGAATGAGTGGTTACCACAATGTGCTTGTTTTCACAATTGGGACCTGGATCATAACCAAGTTACTAACTCTCTCAGTGCTGGGCTCTTGGCTGCTTCTCTCTGACCAGCCATACGTTCAGGGTGGTGATAAGCCTTCCTGGGAGAAGAGTGGGTATACGTGTGGGTATACGTGTGGTAAGACCTACGCTCAGTCATGCTCCATCTTTCCTTCTTTTCTAACTTTTTGAAGGGAATGTTGGGTAAAGAGCAAAGTGGCTTCAGCACATAGAGAGGTGTGTGCACACGGTGTCTGACACAGCACACCGCACCTGCTCTCTATTATTGAAGTAATAAGGCCTGGGCAAGAAGTGCTTGCATTTAAAGCATGCAATTTGCTAAGTGGTTCCTTATGTACGTCTCTCTAAAGCATCACCATTGCCAAGACGGCAAGCATATATGTCATTCCGCAATGTCCCCATGCCCCTTTACCCAGCTCATTGGACATTTTGAGCATTAGCTGAATGGAAACACAAACAAGATCAAACATTAGCTTCATTTTCAAAAGCTCTCACAGCATGCACACACTGCCTTCTCTTAGAAGGTCCTCAGGGAAGACCTCACAGTTTTAATTACTTAACATTCAAACTGGCTTCGCCTTCCCATTTAGTCCTTAGGCAGGCATTGTACATGCCTACCCCCACCCTCCGTCCTCACTGTCTCTCTCCCTCCCCCTTCTGTGTTCATATGCTCATTGCACCTCCATGTGCTGCATACTACATGTTTTGTTTTGTTTTTTTCTCCACAAACTAAGCAGCAAGCTTAACTGAAATGAATTTGGGATACCATTTCTGTTTAGTGAAGCGGATTATTTTTTCACAAGATGGAACCAACCTTTTTGTCACATTCTAGTCCCAGGCTTGGCAATTCTTCCACTAGAATTCCAACTAATACGTATCATGATGATTATGCAAAGGAGTCAACTGCATTGCAGCTGGAAAATTAGCTCTTGTCACCTCACCATGTGACAACTGAAGGACAAACACTCCCTCCAGGGTCATATGGCCTCGTGACCTGAGTGCCTGCACGTTGTCATCCACAGGGTTCCTGGACGTAGGCAAAGCCAAGCTCCCTTAGAAACGAATACTCTGATTCTTCTGCCTTGTGTGATTATCTTTTCATAGCATACAACTATGATATGACAGGACCTGTTTTCTTTCTTTTCGTACTACTGAAGTGATTTTTCCCTGTAGTACAGATAGTGAGACCTTGGCTGATAGATAAGGCTATTTGTTCAGGAAAGGACACTGTGGCACACATCGGAGGCCACTAATTTTCCAACAGAATGTCTTCTCTTGCCATACAGCAACTGGAAGAAGCATTAGTTGTCACTCAGTGGTCTCTTTCCTTCATTATGCCCCTCTCAGATTTGAAAGACAAACAATTTGCTTGAGCACTCATGAACTATCTTCTCTGTGAGTCTATTCAGATTCTCACACAGCACTGGACCAACCCTGGGACAATGAGTATGTGAGAATTTTATAGAATGTTAAAGGAGTTACGGTACACATACATGTTAACATGATGTCAAATGGCCTTAGGGGAGCTTCCACCGTTGCAGAAAAGTACACAATGCGGAAAAGATGGAGGACAGGGATATTGGTAGGAAGCCTGGAATACAGACATTTAGAGCCAAGGGATTTGGAATGATTTAGCCTAGGCTCCCATTTTACTACTACTATTTATAACCTGTTCGGACAGTCTTTATTATACCTGTAAGTGTTTCCATACTGTTATATACTCATCTCTTACTTCAACTATTCTAGACGTCCTTTGAAGCAACAGACAAACTTATCTTTTGTATTAGCATGAAGTTGGTACCTCATTGCTACTAAATGAATGAAGGAGAAAAAACTCTATTTTCAGTGTATAAGTTGGGAGTAATTCTGTTTACAGTAGCTTGTCCCCTAGAAATAGTTGACAATGTCCCCTCTGTTATTTCTTCAGAGATGAGTATAATTTGCTACCTTCAGTTTTCTACATATAGGAAGAATTATAAAACAAATATACAATTCTGTAAGCATGCAGAAAACTATAAAACTATAAAATCTGGGTTCTTTCCAGCTTCTGGCTATTATAAATAAGGCTACTATGAACATAGTGGAGCATATATTCTTATTACCAGTTGGAACATCTTCTGGGTATATGCCCAAGAGAGGTATTGTTGGATCTTCCAGTAGTACTATATCCAATTTTCTGAGGAACCGCCAGACTGATTTCCAGAGTGGTTGTATAAGCTTGCAATACCACCAGCAATGGAGTGTTCCTCTTTCTCCACATCCTCATCAGCATCTGCTGTCACCTGAATTTTTGATCTTAGCCATTCTGACTGGTGTGAGGTGGAAAAACTTAGAATACTCAAGATACAATTTGCAAAACACAAGAAAATTAAGAAGAAGGAAGACTAGTGTGTGGATACTTCATTCCTCCTTAGAATAAGGAACAAAATACCCATGAAAGGAGTTACAGAGACAAAGTTCAGAGCTAAGACGAAAGGATGGACTATCCAGAGACTACCCCACCCAGGGATCCATCCCATAATCAGCCACCAAACCCAGACATTATTGCATATGCAAGCAAAATTTTGCTGAAGGGACCCTGACATAGCTGTCTCTTATGAAGATATGTCAGTGCCTGACAAACACAGAAGTGGATGCTCACAGTCATTTATAAGATAAAACACAGGGCCCCCAATGGAGGAGCTAGAGAAAGTACCCCAGGAATTGAAGGGGTCTGCAACCCTATAAGAGGAACAAAAATGTGAAGTAACCAGAACCTCCAGAGCTCGTGTCTCTAGCTGCATATGGAGCAGAAGATGGCCTAGTTGGCCATCATTGGGAAGAGAAGCCCCTTGGTCTTGCAAACTTTATATGCCCCCAAACAAGGGAACGCCAGGGCCAAGAAGTGGGAGTGGGTGGGTGGGGGAGCAGGGCAGGGGGAGGGTATAGGGAACTTTTGGGATAGGATTTAAAATGTAAATAAAGAAAATATCTAATAGTCCATACTTTCGTTTTAGCTCCAAACTTTGTCTCTATAACTCCTTTCATGGGTATTTTGTTCCTTATTCTAAGGAGGAATGAAGTATCCACACACTGGTCTTCCTTCTTGATTTTCTTGTGTTTTGGAAATTGTATCTTGGGTATTCTAAGATTCCGTACTAATATCCGCTTATCAGTGAGCACATATCTAGTGACTTCTTTTGTGATTGGGTTACCTCACAAAGGATGATATCCTCCAGATACATCTATTTGCTCAAGAATTTCAAAAATTCATTGTTTTTAATAGCAGAGTAGTACTCCATTGTGTAAATGTACCACATTTTCTATATCCATTCCTCTGTTGAGGGACAGCTGGGTTCTTTCCAGCTTCTGGCTATTATAAATAAGGCTGCTATGAACATAGTGGAGCATGTGTTCTTATTACCAGTGGGAACATCTTCTGGGTATATGCCCAGGAGAGGTATTGCTGGATCCTCTGGTAGTACTATGTCCAATTTTCTGAGGAAATGCCAGACTGACTTCCAGAATGGTTGTACAAGCTTGCAATACCACCAGCAATGGAGGAGTGTCCCTCTTTCTCCACATCTGCTGTCACCTGAATTTTTGATCTTAGCCATTCTGACTGGTGTGATTGGATCTATCCCAAAATCGGTCACCAAACCCAGACACTATTGCCTAGGACAGCAAGAGTTTGCTGAAGGGACCCTGATATAACTGTCTCGTATGCCAGTGCCTGGCAAATACAGAAATGGATGCTCACAGTCATCTATATGATGGAACACAGGGCTCCCAATGGAGAAGCTAGAGAAAGTACCCCAGGAGCTGAAGGGGTCTGCAACCCTATAAGAGGAACAATAGTATGAAATAACCAGTACCCCCAGAGCTCATGTCTCTAGCTGCATATGTAGCAGAAGATGGCATAGCTGGCCATCAATGGGAAGAGAGGCCCCTTGGTCTTGCAAACTTTATATGCCCTAATACAGGGTAATGCCAGTGCCAAGAAGTGGGAGTGGGTGGGTAGGGGAGCAGGGCAGGGGGAGGGTATAGGAAATTTTTGGGTTAGCATTTTAAATGTAAATTAAGAAAATATCTAATAAAATATATATACATATAAGAAAATATCTAATAAAAAAAGAAAGGGCTTTAATCTAGGTTTAAGTATGGCCATTAGGACAGGGCAAAGGGACAATGAGAGGGAAACAAGAGACCATACCCAAGAGTAGGCACAGGCTTCTTGAGAGAAAGCTCTCTAGAAAGAAGCTTAATCAATAATCAAATGCACTTATTTGTTCCTTTAATATCATTTGTATCAGCTTAATTGTGTAAACATGAGGTGCATACTAATTTGTGTGTGTGTGTGTACTAATCTTAAACTCCATACGGATCTCATTCTTTTTCAATCCATTATGGGTCTACTTGCTTTCTAAATCTCATCTTTCAGCTTAGGATAGAATGTTCTATCAGGTTCTATTTCAGGGCTAAATCATGTGACTTTGTTCTAGCATTTCCAGTCCTCACCTGGGTCCTGGAAGATGGTCTGTATGACTAAAATGACACCATCAACTTCATGCCATTTGGTATTTTTAGTAACGCCTAGAGACCTGTTCTGACCCCTGACAGACATGTGCCATGAGGGAGAAGCCAAGCAGCCCAGGAAAGCCTGAGTACTCTATCAAAACACATAGTCATTACATGAACAAAATATTGGCACATCTTCCCACCTCCACAGTACAAATCCTTCCACCTCCAGAGTCCTTTTCTAGAGCAGCTGTGCTGCCATGTCTGCTGCAGGCTCCAGCTGATAGCCATGTCTAGTTTATGCACATTGAACCTTCCCTTCTATTCCTAAGTAGCTCTTAGAGAGATGAACCCATAAATGGCAGTGGTCCTGTAAGACTGCAGAAGACATGGAGAATCCTCATTGCTTTGTGACATGTTTATTTCCTAAATGTCTCACCTCATTGTTCACAAGCTTATGGGGAGGCTGCTGTGAATTGATCCCCTGACCTTCAAGCATGCAGAACATGGGATATTGATAGTGATGATAAAGGTTCATTTCTGGTTCATTTATTCCCTGTGCCCGACTTTTAATTGTTATTTCAGAGAACATTTTTTCCTTGAAAACACACACACACACACACACACACACACACACACACACACACGCAGAGTTCCCAGGAGTTTAGTACATCTTTTGATTGCATGAAAAAGCATTGGGGTCACTTGAGCCCAGGAGGTCAAGGTCAGCCTGTGCTATGCAACAATATCCCTTCCTTTAGAAAAATAATTTATTTTTATTTTGTGTGCATTGGTGTTTTACCTACATGCCTGTGTGATATGGATATGGTATGTCTGTGTGCAGGTACCAGAGCCCATGGAACTAGAGTTACAGACAGTTTAGCTGCCAGTGTAGATGCCAGTAATTGAACCTTGGTCCTCTGAATGAACCACCAGTGTTCTTTGCCACTGAGGCATCTCTCTCTAGCCCTTATGAGATCCCTTCTTATTAAGTTTTTTTTTTTTTAAGAATAAATAAGTAGGGTGTGTTGGCTACTGACATTTGTCATAAAGGTTTGTGCCACTAAACTGACACACTTGTTCTAAGTACCATTTTGCAGACATGTAGATATATGCATTTAGATTTACATCTTTCTTCTCCCTTTCAACACTATGTTAGTCTCTAAAAAGCTGTTTTATTTTTAAACTCTCTTTGACAAATACAGTACCCATATGCTTCTCAACTGAAAGGCTTGACTGAGTCGTAGGGAAAGCAGTAGTCCATACACTGCAAACTGGGTTCACTAATTCAGGAGAAGTTATGGTTTCATGCTGTGGCCTGAGATCTCACCTCACTGCCTCACCATGAGTCCTGATACTATACTGCCCCCATCACGTTCTTCTAAATCAGCAACCATGCCTGGAATTGGCCCACTGTATAGGCACCCAGCCACCTTTCGATGTAGCCTGGCATGTGCTCTCTCCAAGGATTGTTTCTTACAGGGGATCCCTTAGTTGCTCTTTCATCTTAAAATTAATTTTAAAATTGTTAGGGATCAAAGTCAGACCCAAATATGAAACCAGAGGTCTCCTGAGCTCTACCCTCATGCAAGATCTTCCCTTTATATGACTTTTCTTATGTCCCCCAGATACTCAAAAATTGGAAAGAATGATTAAACCTTCCCTTTTTTTGCCAACTACATCTCCCTCTGGTCTACTCGATGCTAAATACTGGTGTTCTTAGGGAAGAATTTACCAGAATAAAAGAGGCCAAAAGAAATTTGCAAGGCAAAGGTACACAAGTCATTTTAGGCATGCAAATTATTGTTTTTAGGAGAATAAAAGGCTGTAAATATTTTGAGAAGTGGGCCCCCAGTGCCTCTTAAGTATTCTAAACTACACTGTGTGCTTCATAATTATGTAATATATAGAATACCAGCTGCTTTGAATAGTACTCTGGAGGTTTGGATGGCACCGGAAAGCTCTCCTCCCCCAGTGAGAGCCATAATCAAGCCAGCATACCGTGAAGCCACAGCCAATTGACATTGAGTTGTTGGATTTTTAACACACTTTGAAACAGATGTTAAGCTCGTGTGGTGTGGCTAGAGAGAAACATATTTTTCCTTCAAAAAATAGTTTCATGAAGGCATACACCTGTAAAGTCTGTTCATATTTATCATGTCATTAATATCTGTGTAAAGGGATGTGGAGATTGCATGGGTAGATTGTGAATACACTAATATATTACATATTTAAATATTTATACCTGCACATTCAAATGTGTTCATATATTTAGTGAAGAGATAAAACCTGGGATGTCTCTTTCAACTTTGGCAAATAGCACAGACACATGTAAGCCTATGGAGAAAAAAATTAAGCACACTTATGCTTGTTATTGGGATCTATGCCTGATACAACATCATCTCTAGAAGAGAACAGGTTAATTATTTATAATCTGAAGAGTCCACATTCCATTGCATAAACCCTGAACAGCACCACATGTGGACACTCTGAATCGATAAATAAAGAGCAAAGAATCCAAGCACATATGTGCCATCTCTCCCTAGGATTTTGCACATGGTAAAGGCCAACCCAAGTGAAATCAAGCCAAGGCTAGCCCTTCCCCTCACCAAAAAAAGGTGATTTAACAAAGTAATTTAAAAAGAAATGGGTCTTATCCTTCACAATCAAGATTCAGTCATAGATCCACATGACCCTTTGGAAATTACTTGCATTGATCTCAGAGAATTTCTTTTGCAATTTCTAGAGAAGTGGATGTCACCACAGGGTGCACCTAAAGACAGCCCATGGTTAATAACTTCAGGAAGAAAATATGAGTTTTGCTCCAGAGGTTCAGTGGAACAAATCCCTTGGAACTTTGGCTGAGATGCCTCTAGATGCAGGCACTAGAGTCAAACAGTATAACACTCTAAGTACAAAGCCATATAGTGGCCTCTCAACTATTTCAATCCACAATGGTGATTATAATGAAGACAGATGTCCTGATGTGACAAGTGTATCTTAGGGTGGGGGGCCATGAGGTCCCAGACAGCTTTTGCTCTATTCTCCCACCTCAGAATTTACTTTTAGGAATTAAGCAGCCTGTATGTCTAGTGTTAAACAAATTGTAATTTCCATTCTGTTGAGTATGAGTAGATCACATGCCTTTAGGATAAAATAGCTACTGAGATATAGATACAAATAATTCATACAAAGCAAAGTTACAGAGAACCCTGACTGGAAATACTTTCTGTAATCATATTCTTTGTCTCCTCTTCTCAAATGGCTTGAGTCTCAGGTGAAGTCCAAGCCTGGACTTCAATAACACACAAGTTGAGAAGTTAAGCCATGGACATACTGAGGACCCAGCTCTACTACTGGCATATACCCAGAAGATGCTCCAACATGTAATAAGTACTCATGCTCCACTATGTACATAGTAGCCTTATTTATGACAAGAATCTGGAAAGAATCCAGATGTCCTTCAACAGAAGAATGGATACAGAAAATGCAGTGCATTTACACAATGGAGTATACTCAGCTATTAAAATGATGAATTCATGAAATTCTTAGGCAAATGGATAGAACTAGAAAATATCACCCTGAGTGAGGTAACCCAATTGCAAAAGAACACACATATTATGCGTTATGCACTCACTGATAAATGAGTATTAGCCCAAAAGCTCCAAATAACCAGAATACAATTCACAGATCACATGAAGCTCAATAAGAAGGAAGATCAAAGTGTTGGTGCTTCGGTCCTTCTTAGGAGAATAAAATACTCACAGAAGCAATTATGGAGATAAAGTGTAGAGCAGAGACTGAAGGAAATGCTACCCAGAAACTGTTCCACCTGGGGATTCATCCTATATACAGTTACCAAACCCAGACACTATTGTGGATGCCAAGAACTACATGCTGAAAGGAGCTGTCTCCTGAGAGGCCCTGCCAGAGCCTTACAGATACAGAGGCAGATGCTCAAGCCAAACATTGGGCTGAGCACAGGGTCCCCAGTAAAAGAGTTAGAGAAAGGACTGAAGGAGCTGAAGGGGTTTGCAGACCCATAGGAAGAACAACAATATCATTGAACCAGACCCCCCAGAACTGCCAGGGACTAAGTCATCAACAAAGGAGTACACATGGCTCCAGCTGCATATGTAGTAGAGGATGGCCTTGTCATGCATCAATGGGAGGAGAGGTCCTTGGTCCTATGAAGGCTTGATAGAGGCCCCACTGTAGGGGCAGGGTGATTGAGGGTAGGTAGGTGGGTGGAGGAACACCCTCAGTGAAGCAGGGGGAGGAAGAATGTGATAGGGTGTTTCTGGGAGGGAAGGAAACTGGGAAAGGGGATAACACTTGAAATGTAAATAAAGAAAATATAAATAAATAAATAGATAGATAAATAAATAAATAAATAAATAAATAAATAAATAAATAAATAAGATGAGGTGTGCTTACTTACTGTCCTGGTAGCATCAGTTTTGAAATTGTCATTGGTGCTGATTTTCACTGTTGTCATATACAGTTGTCCATTGATCTTTGCTCTACTGCCATGGTCAATTACCAATGGTCTGAAGGAAATCATGCTAATAGGTAATGAGAAGCCCACATTGACAAGGAAATAAGAGCAATGAGCATTTTGAACAGAAATGTTTCATAGTTTAATTTGAAGGCATTCTCTTAACTGCCCTTTGTATTTATATTGATGATATGCTTTGTAAAAGCATTAGCTTAGAGCATATTTCCTCCTACCTAAACATAATCCTCCTATATTTCTACTCTCTGTCACTAAGCAATAAGCTAACACCAAAGAAAACTACACACTACTCTGGGTCTACTCCCTTCCTCTTCACTGAGAACCTTTGAAACTATATTGTCCAGGCCAGTGTAGCAAACTATAATCTCAAGGCTATGTTTACCTGAAGCTCTATTTTATTTGATTTGAGCTAGGTCTTAAAGAATTTGTGTCAAAAGTTTAGCATATACAAATTTTAAATGAAACAAAATTAAAATAGAACATTGATTTCCTTTGAAAAATCAAAACTGCTAGCAATTTGTGCTCACATCTCCATATGGCAAGACTCAACTGGAGCTGACATGTTCACAACTCTCACAACATATGCTGAGGGTGGGATTCACTAAGGTTAGCACTTGATCTCACTGCCCCTGGGACATAAGTCCATTATAAGCATTCTGCTTGCTTCATTTCTTGCTTCCACAATGCATCTAATAGAATATCTTCCAAAGAAAATAGTCCAATTGGCAAATCCCACAGCGAGTCAGTTTGGTGCTCCCCCTCAACCCTCCACTGGCCTCAGGCTCTCTGAAGACCCTGGATACAAGAACCAGGTGATTTCTGGACTTGCTCTTCAGCATTTCTCAGACTGTCTTCTGGTTCACTGCCCCCCCCTTTCCCTTCTGCCTCCTCTTCATCCATTGGCCATAATTCCTTGCAGTAGGTCCATTTTCTTCTCTTCACCTCTGAGCTTTCTCTAGTTTCTACTCCTACCTAGATAACTTCTAAATCCAGAGAACAGCTTACATGCATATCCAGATGGCACTGCTGTTTCAAGAAGTCAAATGTAGACTTATCAAGCTCTGCAGCTTCTTGCTGAGTTGCTAGGTCATTATACAGTTTGCATCTCTGTTTGTTTGTTTCTAAAGCACCAATTTCCTCATAGTCTTCCATAGATCCAATAACTTGAACCCTCTGCCTTTCTGGGACACTCACATAACTGAATGCCATCATTTCCTTCTGTGTGCCCCAGTCCAAATTATTTTCTAATATCCTGGAAGCCTTTCTCTCCCTCTCAAGTCCACTTGGCATATCAACAGCAGGCAAATTTTGAGAATCATTTTTATATGCCAGTTAAAAACTACCTACAGTTTCAATGCCCTCAGTTGGAGGACCACAGGATTCATGTTCTCTACAATAATCCAGGGCCTACTGCGACTTTATTTGTATTATTCCTCTCTGTGTTCTTAGGTGTGTTATTTCCCGCAAAATAAAATTTCCTTTCTATTGCCACATTCCATGATAGCCTGCCTCTTTGAGCACTCATTTAAGTTGGGAGGGATTGAGGTGGGGTCAGCAGACCAAGCTGCAGCAGCTGAAGAGCCATTGCTTGTCTCTGAATTGTCTGTAGGAGACTTAGTGCTCACAGGAAAGAAAATCAGTTTTCTATAAAGAAAGAAACACCATTTTCTATAAAGAAACAAGCAATGGAAGAAACACCTTCTCCTACGTGGAAATGAAGATTGGAAGAAACACCGTGAACCTCACCTTGACAAATGCTCAAAAACAAAGTTAAGTGTGGGTTTCTGAGATGGATCGGCGATCTGGTACTAAGTGCTTGCTTTACTATAAGGGGTTAAATTCCAGTTCTGCCACAGCTCACTATATATGTAATTCAAAGTCCACTTAAAAGAAGTCTTAACAGTATAAACTTCACTTTTGCTCATAAGCACAAACATTGTTTGGTTAATTCTTCTTTCAAAAGGAAGGCCTTAGTTACATGAATTAATTGACTTGGGTCACATATGTTTTCAATGGAATCATGTTGTACTTGCTGCTGCCCTCCTGTGTGTATCAATACATCTTTATCTCTGTCTTCAGATGGCTAGCTGAAGCTAGGCTACTTCAAATCAAGATATGGAGGCTCAAAATGATGTAACATGAAAATAGCTAACACGATTTTATACTCAATTTGCATTGTGGCTGGTTTCTTACTTAGGGTTTTTAATTGCTATGAACAAAAGCATATGGAGAGGAAAGGGTTTATTTTAACTTACAGCTTTAAGGTCACACTGTGTCTCTGAGGGAAAGTCAGGGCAGGAACTCAATGCAGGAACCTGAATTAGAAGCCATGGAGGAGTGATGTTCATCGTAGTTTGCTTAGCCTGCTCTCTTATGCTACCCAGGACCACAAGTCCATCCATAGTGAGTACCATCCACAGTGAGCTGGGTCTTCCCACGCTCATCACTAATACAGAACGTCCCTTACAAGACAGACTTGCCTGCATGGGTATCTTATAAAGTCATTTTCTTACTTAAGAGTCCCTCTTCCCAAATGTGTGTAGGCTTGTGCCATATGCACGAAAACTAACCAGTACACCTGGGAAAATAAAATAGCCGTAAGTTTACATAACTCTACACTTTTCTAGCCCATTGCCCATGAGGCCAATTTTAAAGATAGAGCACTAATTTCTAAAATACTTGGAAAGATAACCTCTGACCCTTAGAGCAGAGTATGCTAAGACTTGGATATCAAGAACCCACAGGGTATACTATTGTGGATTTGGTCTAATGCTTGCATTTTATTATTTGAGTTCTCAAAATTGCAAGAGAATCTGTATGTAAGATACTGAGGGGCCCTGCCCCCAGTTGGTTCTGATTGGTAAATAAAGTTGTCAGCAGCTAATGGCTGGGCAGAGAGCAGAGGTAGAGCTTCAGAATTCATGGGATGAGGGGTCAAAAGAGAAAGGAGAATCACAATGCCAGGAAAGGAATAAGATCCAGGTTTGCGAGCTACAGAAGAGAGAGCATACCAATCTTATAAGAGTTGGAGAAGAGTGGTCCCAGTTCGCACTCCTAATTGGGCCTAGGGTAGCAAAGATGGAATGTAGATTTTAGTAGAAGTATTGGAGGAGAGGTGTTAGCAATGTGGAGGTTTGGGAGTGGCCCAGCTATTGAGCTGTTTAAGGTATATCTAAATAGAAGGCTCTCTCTCTCTCTCTCTCTCTCTCTCTCTCTCTCTCTCTCTCTCTCTCCCTGTCTGTCTCTCTCTCTCTCTCTCTCTCTCTCTCTCTCTGCATTTGTGTTTGTGTTTGTGTATGTGTATGTGTATGTGTATGTGTATGTGTATGTGTATGTGTATGTGTATGTGTTTTATTCAGGAACCCAGAACATTGGGGTGGGTAGCAAGGAATGCATGCCATGGCTGCCACTGGGGAGATTTGAGTAGCGTTAATCACCTATGCAACAGTATACAGGTTCAAATCAACAGCTATGGTTATGAGCAGCTGTCCCCATGGGCAAAGGTGGCCTGCTCCATGGAACTGGTGTACTACAGTTCTCCAAAGAATGATATTCATAACTTAGCTGTCCTTTCAATAGAGCTGCCTCAGTTTGGGGGAAAACATTCAAGGTAGCTTAGGGGAAATAAAAATCACATTTTAATTTCTTCTTTCTTGTTTGTATACCTCAATTTCAGCGAAACATGGCAACACATTGTCACAATAAAATATAGTCACATTTTCAACATGGAGGTATTTCATGAGGCATGTGTTAACTTGATTTGTGTGTGTGTGTGTGTGTGTGTGTGTGTGTGTGTGTGTGTGAGAGAGAGAGAGAGAGAGAGAGAGAGAAAATCAGGTTTATCCAAACATATTGCAGTATAGCTATCAGCTTATTTTGAGGGTGGCAACCACACTGGGGCTGTGAACCTGAATATGAAGGTTCAAAATAATTAGGCAGAAGTTTCTGAATGCACAGCGACCAGAAAACAATTCAAACACAAAATGTGTAATGACCTGTGGTGAGTCCTAACCTCTGTGTGTTGCAGTAGGCAGACTTGGTTTGGAACAGACAGCCTGGTTTTTTGTACTATGTATGCTGTCATGTCACACATCCAGATGAAGGCTGCTGAGACACCTCAAGTCAGAGCTGAGAAGACTGTGTGTTATAAATTGCAGTGTTTTTTGCTGTGTGCATATAGAGTTTTCTGTTCTTATAGAAGCATAAGAATTTAATTATGGAAAACAGATTTTTCCTTCTGTTTTATTTAATTTGACAAAATTCTGAAAACAAAAGATAACATGGCCTAACAAAATTTGTTTTTCAGAAGCAAATATTGGGGCTGGGGTAATGACTCTGCAGATACTGGAAGGCATATATGGCAGCCCACATCTCTAACCCCAGCACTGAGTATGGAGACAGGAAGATTGCTTGAGCTTGTTGATCAGCTAAAATAGGCAAACCAGCAAGCTCAAGGTTCAGTGATATACTCTAGAATGACTGGAGCCTGACATCTGCCCATTCCATATATCTGCCCATCTGACCCTGATAACATATGCATATATGTGAGCTGTACACACACACACACACACACACACACACACACACACACACACACACACACTGTTTTTAGATGCTTTAAATACACATACAGGAGGATTTTGGGATCATATGACACATCCAATTTCAACTTATTCTTCTCTCATACATTACATCCTGACCACAGTTTCCCCTCCATCTATCCCTCCCAGCCCTCCCCCCACCTACCCAGCTCTCCTCTCCCCCAGATCCACTCCTCCTCTGTTTCCCTTCAACAAAGATCAGGCCTCCCAGGGATATCAACCAAACACATTATAACAAGTTACATCAAGATTAGGCACAAGCCCTCATCTCAAGGCTGGAAAAGGCAATAGGAAGAAAAGGGTCCCAAGAGAAAAGAGAGTCTCTCTCTCTCTCTCTCTCTCTCTCTCTCTCTCTCTCTCACACACACACACACACACACACACACACACACACACACACACACACACACACACACACACACACACACACACACACACACACACACACACACACACACACACACACACGCATGCACGCGCGCGCTCCATTGGGAGTTCTACATGAACATCAGGTACACAACAATACAGCATGCAGAGGCCCTAGCTCAGTCCCACAGAGGCCCACGAAGGCTCCTTAATTGTGGCTTCAGTCTCTATAAGCCCCTATAAGCCAATACATCTTCTTTCCACCATTTGAAGAACTCCATAGATTTTTCCTAATGGCTATACCAATTTCCACTCTCTCTAGTTGTACCCAGCAGCCTCTTTTCTATAAAATCTCACCACATGGTGTCATTCACGTTTTCAGTGAAGCCATTGTAACACAGGTGAAAGGCTTTGTCATTTAAGCTTTGATTTCCTACCTCATCAATGATTAGTGAAGGTGGGCATTTTTAACATACATGTTGGACATTTGTATGTCTTCTTTTTATAAGTGATTATGCACTTAAGTTGCTCTACTTAATAACAAGTTGTTTTATTGCTATTTATTTTAGTTATATATACTTTGCATGTTCATAACTTATAAAATGAACCATTCAAATATACTATTACTCTTGTCTATAATGTTTCCACTCTGTTTATTACTTTTATTGTTTGATGTAATCTCATTTTTCTAGCATGTTTGGGTTTATATTCAGTAGACATTTCCTTGACATTTGAGATTTTCCTTTAGAAAATGTATTTTCTTGGGTCATCACTAAGCATGTATCATCTATTATTAGTATATATGCTATAATATATTCTTATATTAGTATATCCTTTGATTTTATAGTGTCAAAACAATTGATTTCAAAAATTGCAGTTTAGTTGCTGACTTGGGTTTCCTACGAGACCTTTAAATGACTCTTGGCTTGGCATTAAGAGAGTTTTCCATTAATGTCCAAGAAGTCTAAAAACATTCGTTTGCCATTGTGTTTTCTTTATTATCAGCATTCATATCTATAAAATCAAAATACTGATCAGCCCCACCCTGAGCTGAGGAGCTGTTGGCAGCTGATGGTGCAGGGCAGGGATAATCAGGACTCTTTGAGGTTATAGGCACTTGTAGGTAGCTCAGGACACAATGGATGCCCCCACACTCATGAACATAGAGCTCCCATTAGTTGGATGCAGTAGCCTTAAATAACAAAAGAGACATGAAGCTGGTAGTGGGGTACACTAGCGTGCTGAAGGTGGGGGCTTGGCAAGAGAAGATGGGGCTATCACAGCATAATACACTGTATGCTTGTCTGAGAATTGCAAAGGATAACATGATTAAGATATCTGTTAACACAGAAAAATAGTGAAAATGTTTTGTTGACAATACCCCAGTGTCAAACAATCAGCCAAGATTTCATCCTTTATGTAAAAGTAAATAAACACATCTGCCTCATTAGTATGCAAATTTTGTTTAATCTTTAATACCAAGGATTATTTTTAAACAGAGTTCATTATGATTTATTAACAGTAAATATTTGACTTGTTACTCTACCTGTATAATGGGAGCCATGTGAAATTTTCCAATGGGATCACAAATGAAAAATGCTTAAGATATCTCACTGTAACCTACTGTAGGTAAAATTATCATCTACATAACTACATACCTACTGCTGTAGGTATATATATATATATATATATATATATATATATATATATATATATATATATATATATATTTATATATCATACACTTACTAGGCAGTAAGTTTTTACTGCCATTAATTTTATGAGACCATATCATACATAGGATACATCACCGACACAAGAGTTGTTACATTATAACTGATATTACTTACTGGGATCCTCATGTTTGTGGTGTGCAGTTGAGACCCTCATTTCAGAGACCCAGTAGATTAAGCCCTACAGTCTTCTGATAGAGATGTAGCTCTATGTAGCATCCTCTTACACAAATCCATTTGCACATATAAGAAAGACAAATCGCAGAGATGTATCTGAAGTACAAAGATATTTTAACTCTAAGACTCACATCATCACCATCCCTAAGGCTGCAGCCCTGATCATCTTACCCACAAGAAAGATGGATAACTGCAACCTCATTTTAACATGAGAGATAAGTTATCCGTATAGCAATGAGGTAAAAATATTCAATTTTAAGTGACTAATACAAGAGCAGACACTTTTTAGCTCAACAGAGTATTATACACAATTAGATTTAATTAAAAACAGAGCACTTACATTCTGAGACTCGTTTCCCTAACTTATACATTGCTCCCGGTGCTACTATGCTTGTATTACTATAGCAAAATATCATAGACTGTGTGGTTAAAGCAACAAATTCACTTTTCATAATTGTTGATGTCAGGTAAGGTAAGATATGGTCTTAGAAACGGAGCCTTTTTCTGACTTGCTGTTAGCTGCATTATGATTGTTTACTCGTATGGAAGAAGGAATTGGAAGGCTCTGAGAATATTAGTCCTTACTCTTTTGACTCCACCTAAACCTAACCATTATCTCTCAAAGATCTTGTCTCCAAGTACCAACATATTGGTTATTGGGACTTTTGAATATGAATATTGTGGAGATGTAATTCAGTCTATTGAACTTGCTGCTTGGATTGTATGGTGCCTTAAAAATTCACCTAGGTCAAGGGTGCAAAACCATTAAGACCAAAGAAACATGGAAAAGAGAGTAGGCCAGAAGTCAATAGTCAATAATGCAGCTAAGCAATGTATGCTGTGTGTCAGGCATGTGTTTCCAGGGATGAAGTCTGCATCCAGTATTGCTCAGAGTCTCCTGGGGAGGTTGGGTTCAGTAAGCAGGAAGGAATATGTTCCAAAGTCAAAATAAGCCAAAAGAGACACAAGGTCCCACCATGAAGCTGAGACAATGGCAGGCACTTCAACAGGCATTGGTGTTTGGGTTTGAAGGGTTAAAATCAAAATGGCAGCAAATGCACTGCAACGAATGTGTGTCTGTGTAGGTGTATGTGAGATCATTAAAAAACGTTTTCTCATTAACGAATCAGTGAAGAGCCTGCTGCTCCTACCTTCATTGGAGTGAAACTTCCTTGCCGACCAAAGCTGTTGATCCAGCAGCATAGGTGACTTATTTTGCCAAAGGATTTCTCATCGACCTATGCACACCACAGTAATTCACACAGCAGACTGAGAGGCATGAGAAAAGCCAATGTGCTAGCATCACTCCAGTGTCTTCCTTGGTGATCTGGCCCCATGCCTACCACTACCTGTGGCTCTTCCTACGCTCTACCTGTGGGTGGATGCTGTTAAGAGCCACCATACAGATGGTTTCTTACATGCCCTGGTCTCAGGGTGAATCTTGCTGTAGTAGACCACAAGTATAAAACCAAGATTGAGTAGTATGCTCTAAGGGTTTTGCAAGTCCATTCTTTCCTGGTATATTAAAGGGAATTATTATATTTAATTCCTCTAAGGGAATTTATTTGTTCATTTCTCCCATTTGCTCCTCCTGAGGGTGGCCTTTATCTCAGATAAATGAGCTGAGTTTTTATTGTTTAATGTTCTTTTTGCACTATACCTGAGAAGAATTTCTTTGAAGTTCTGATACCTCAGTCAATACTCTTCCTAGTTCCTTGCACACTGCAACTTTTATCATCCTAATGAGGTTATGGGATGGATTCTGTTTCCCTGTGTACCTGTGTAGTCTTTAGGGAACCAGGATCCAACATTCAGGAAATGCTTGTTGGTCTGATACAAAAGTTATTTCCATTATTTTTTTCTCAGTGCTTAGTTTTAATGTTCAATTTTCCCCCCTTATTAGGTCTTACTTAGATCACTGGTTTGTGGTGTTATGAATGAGAGTGGCCCTCAAAGTCCTAAATATGCAAATACTTGCTCACTAGTTAGTGAATCTGGTTTGGAGATGGAGAAAGATGATGTGGACGGCCTTGTTGGAGGAGCTTTGTATGTGAGCTTCAAGATTTCAAAGCCCATGCCAGGCCCAGGGCTAAAACCAAAATGGCAGCAAATGTATCGCAATGAATGTGTCTGTGTAGGTGGATGTGAGCTCATTAAAAAGCAAGTTTTCTCATTAATACGTGAATGATGAGCTGATCCCCACTTCCTGTTTTTGGATCAGGATCTATGCTATCAACTACTGTTCCATAGGGAACAGCCATGCTTGCCTGCCTGTTGTCAGGTTTTCTGCCTTGACATTCATGGACCAACCCTCTGAAATGGTAAGCAAGCCTCCAATTAAATGCTTTCTTTAGAGCACACCTTGATCATAGAGTCTCTTCATATAAATAGAACAGTAACTAAGACAGTTATAATTCCAGTTAAAGAAAGCTGGACTTTCACTATTGTAAGACAACATCATAAACAGAAGTGAGGGATGTGGTCTATGCAGAGGAACAGCTGAGATCAGTTAACTGATGGCTGCCATTGAAAAAAGACCACTGACTGTGGTTATTTACAATGGAAGATGAATGAACCCTTGTCTGCATGTGAGCATTTATAAGCTACCACTGTTCATGCTTGGTGCTTTTTGCTGAAATTTATATGACCAGGAGCATGGAAATTCATATTAATAATTATCATACAAGTAGATACTAAAGATGCTACTCTGATACAACTGTCTAGAAATTAATTGTGATACTGGCATTCAAACACCTCTCTTTTGTAATGAAGCCACAAAAAGGGGTGATTACCTTTAGTGTGATTAAACACCACCAAGGTCTGTTTTAGTACCTTTAAGATTGCAAGTATTTTATTGAATTTCTACATTCACTGATGGAAAGACTATTTTAACATACCATAGGCAGTGACTAAATTCATCTTTTTAATTTCAGCTTCCTGTTTATGACAATTCTTTCTTTCTCATTTCACTCTAATCAGATATGCCATTCAAGGTCTTGAATTTTATTGAGACATAACAGTGCTTATTTATATGCCGGGAGCAATCCATTTCCTTCAACAGCTGGCAGAGCAGCATAACATTTTAGCCAATCACTTGAAGCTCTTAAAAATTCAGCATTCTACAGCTCGGTTAAGGAGTGACCTCAGAACATTACTGAGCCTTGAAAGGAAGACGCCCCTGCAAAGCCCCCCCCCCCCGATATTTCAGTTTTCAGATGAACTTGATACCATTTGACTAACAGAAGACAGACTGTTTACATTGGGAGAGCAAAATTAGCCAGAGGAAAGTTGATGCTAGTTTGGAAGATAAACATTCATTAAGTTAACAAACAATTGCTCTGAAGCATCTCTGGGGAAACAATAGGAAAACAGCCTTTGTTCTAGAGACATGACAACAGAGTAGACTATATAACCATGTCTTTAAAAAAAATGACAACACCGAGAATGGCTTATGTTACATCAAGGATTCTAACCGTCCAGAACCAAAAGCTCAAATTATCTCTTCCCTCTATAAGATGCCTTGGTCAAAGTGTGTTATTAGAGCAACAGAAAAGTAGTAATACAGGCTGTTTTGTTTTGGATTCATATGAAGAGTGCTTTGATGCAGGTTTCAGTACCAACCTTTTGAAGACATATGTTCTTTCTTCTTTTTAATCTGGGGGATTGAATTGCTGATTTACATCCCTTCCAGATTGACTCTACCATTTTGTACTCACATAGCCAATTTATAAAAAACTCAGTTGGCTCACATGTCTGCCAATATTTCCAGTTGTCAATCTTTTTAACTTTAGGGAACTTAATATTTTTACAGTGGTGTTCATTTGGGTGCATCTTGAATTTCTTAGATGACAAATAATGTTGAATACTTTTATGTGTAATTACTATGCATTTTATATTTTCTTTTTAATATTTTGCCTGCTTACATTTTTTAAAATAGGCATTTTATCTTTAAAGAGCTAGAGTCTAGCAATTTGTTTATTTGTTGTAGATACAAGTCCCTTGACAAATATGTGTATTATAAACTTTTTATCTCAGTGTGTGGCTTGCCTATTCATTTCCTAATTGGGTCTCCTAATGAACAGAAGTATTCAATTTTAATAAAATTCAATTTATCAGGTTTTCCCTGTAATGTTTGGTAATTTTGCATTCTGGAAAGCTTCTGTGTTTTCAAGGTCATGAAGACAGTCCTTTCTTTCTACTAGATGCTTTATAGTTACAGCTTTTGTGTTTAGACTTATGATTCATCTCAGATTAATTTTGATATACAGCATGAGATGAGGGTCAAGGTTGCTTTCTCCATATGGATACCAGCAATGCCAACACCACTGATTTAAAAGATTCTCTCCTTTATTCATTGAAGTTTTTTGTTAACTTGCCAAACATTAACTGACCATATGTGTGTGGATCTAATTCTGTCTTTTCTATTCTGTTCCATGGATTTGTTTGACTTCTCTGATGCCAATAACATAGAATTCTCTCTCTTTGAGCTCCATGCCCCTGGGTGTGATAGAGCGTCTAGAGAGAAATCCTTGGTGGATGTGGAAGTGTCCTTCTCAGAAAGAATGCTTTCTTCGTGTTACCCACTATCGGAAAACAGTTGGAGTGCATAGAGCCGGCATCAAAGCTGGGGATGTCATCTCTGCTTTCCAAAGGTTTTAGTCTCCCCAGTTTCCTAGTTCCTTCCCTCCATTATAATACTGTCCAACTACAACCTACAAGAGGAAGGGCTCTTGGTTCTTGGGTTGGCTTTATGCTTCTATCTGTTATTGTTGCTAATATAGAACTTTCAGTCTCTCTTGCCCACCACTGAACACAAACCCCTTGACATATATATATATATATATATATATATATATATATATATATATATATATATATATATTTGTGTGTATATCACCAAGCACACTGCATAGAACATGTAAAAGAAGTTAAAGCTAAGGAAGGCTCTTATGCAAACCATTAGAAGCATTCAAATGATTTCACAGTTATAAAATTAAAACTTCATATACTGAAAACATTTATTTGCTTCAAGCATTTGGTTTGTCAAACTTTTAATAATAATAGATATGTGGAAATGTGAACAATTATGCTTGTAATATAGTCCATTTCAGATGGTGGATAGAGGAATACCATATGTGAGAGCTAAGATTCTTCCTATATTACATTAGCTATATTACATACAGGAACATAATTTCATCATCTTATAGTAATAAATATGTATTTTTAAAGATTTGTTTTTTTTTAACTTTTGTATGTTTGAGTACCTATATGCATATATGTGTAGCATGGACATGTCTAGTACTTGCAGAGGCCAGAAAAGGGAATCAGATTTCCTGAAACTAGAGAGTCAAATGGTTTGTGAGTCACCACATAGGTGCTGAGGACTGAAACTGGGTCCTCTGAGGAGCAACACGAGTGCATTGTCATTGCTTCTGCTGAGACATACTTCCAAGCCCCCCAAGGATATATTTTAATGAGATTTAATATGAAAATAAATTAATATAAATCTGTTTAGTTGTGAACATTTTTGCATTTCCCCATTAATAAAATTTTAACTCAACCTGATAAAAATTTTGCTTAGAAAATTTTTTCATGGGGCTCGAGAGATGGCTCAGGGGTTAAGAGCACTGACTGCTCTTCCAGAGGACCTGAGTTCAATTCCCAGCAGCCACATGGTGGTTCATAACCATCTGTAATGGGATCTGATGCCCTCTTCTGGTGTGTCTACATACAGCTACAGTGTACTCACATGCATTAAATAAATATATCTTAAAAAAAGAAATGCCTTCATCTTATTAAAGACAAGTATTTGTTATAATAATGCACACATCTTACTTAGACATTGTAACTCCCAACTTATTGATTTGGTTCATTATAAGGAGTTTAATTACTAGCGCTGTTTGAAACATTAATAGCCCAAACTGTTAACACTAAACCTCTACCCACTAACATAGTCATGTCCAATAATTATTCTGACAAGAATATTTTGAGATCACAGAAGGATTCAATGCATAACTTATGTGAACTTGCTTTCTTTTGAGCCAAATCAGCAGGAATTGTGGTGTAGCATTAACGCTATTATACAAATCACCATCCACAGTCTATCTATTTTACAAATTCAAACTATCAAGCATGGTAAAAATCTATAAAAAGTTCTCAATACTTACAACCCAAACTTATTTTAAAGTGTTTACATAATCTGAGTTGTGCTTTTAATAACAATTTAATACTTTCTCATACTCCATTAACTGTAATAGGATAAATGTTTAATATATCTGTGGGTGGAATTAAATGCATTTACATGGCAATGGGCTTTTAGGTAATGTTGTAACATGCTTTTAAAAAGCATATGAAATTAAATAATAGTTCCAGAAATAATACACCTTGAGCAGGTTATTATGTAATATTAAATACTTAATAGCAAAATAGGTTAAATACAAAAATAAGTAGTATTTACTGAATAATTTAAAATCCTTAAATATTTTAAATTCTTACTAGTTTTCTAACTTAACTATACCAACAATCCTGGGTAAAGTTATCATGGTCAAGATGTAGTGGAGGGGTTCTCAACCTGTGGGTCATGGCCCCTTTAGGAGGTCAGATGACCCTTTTATAGGCGTCATATATCAGAGATCCTGCATATCAGATATTTACATTGATGCATGACAGTAGCAAAATTACAACTATGAAATAGCAACAAAATCATTTTATGGCTGGAGGTCACCACAGCATAAGGAACTGTAATGAAAGGTCATAGCATTAGGAAGGTTGAGAACCACGGATGTAGTATAATGTTTTTCTCAGAATAATAAGATTTAAATATTTAAACATTCAACATAACACACTGAAATAAACACTGAGCATTAAAGAGATACATTGGGAGCATGCAAAATATAGTAGCTCAAATGTTTTGAAGATGAATACCATACCTTGAAAGCTAAGTTTAGAAAGTGGATTTGAATTACTGGAGCAGGAAAGGAATATTGAGAGCCAAGTATGACAACTGAGAAGGAATTTTGAACTGAGTGACTTCAATGATATGCAGAAACTCAATTTTTACCTGCATAGACATAGGATAATATCGGCCAAGAAAACAAAGCTGGAGGCCTTACCCTACACAATTTCAAGATATATTGTGAAGACCCAAGACAGTATGGCACAGGGAAAGGAATATAGCATAGGACAGAACTGAGAACCCAGAAGGCAATCTCTGGATAAATATATGGAATAAATATTGTCTAATAGACTCAAAATGCAGAACTCACATGAATGAAGAGTTAGAAAGTGTTTGCTTATTCACTCTCTCCACTATTCTTCATGTCTGCAGTAAAATATGAATTACCAATACCCACATTAGACTATATCCATACTTGTACATATTTTTACATGTGGAAATACTTTTTTAAAACTTCACTTTCTTTAAATATTATTGAATGTCCTCTATTCAGCTCCAGGTCCATCCTGTACCGCAATGACTGGATTGCCGCATGGCCTGTGTGGTGTTTTTGGCTGTGAGAGTTTCTCAGGCTTCCCTTCACTGGATGACCACAATTCTAAGGAATATTGTTCGAATATATGTATACATGCCGAGGTCAATCTGATTTCATACATGATGTCTGCAATTCTAACCCATCAGCAAGTGGATCATTCTAAGATTCTCCTCTTGCTTCTTTGTAACACCTCCCTCCAACAGGCAAGCAAAAATCTGACCAGCCTGCTGCTACCAATCACTATTCATCAACATAATTGGTCTATTTTAATACCCAAGGATAGTAGTGTTGACCACAACACAACGCTTGTGGACTGTTTAGTTTGCATCTAATCTTATCATCTCCACTCATTCTAACGTTATATAGGCTGGTGGCCTTCCATGCAGCCTACATCAGTAAGATTATACAACACACTTTTGAAATGTAAATGAAGAAAATATCTAATAAAAAATTGGAAAAAGGATATCTGAAAAAGCAAAGAAAAAATTTTCCTTATCTTTCTGCATTTCATTCTGAGATTCCCTAATCTAAATTATTTTAAAATTTGCATGTATTAAGGGTCATTATTGTGTTTTAAAGTTTTATGGGGTTTGACAAATATATAAACCATACACAATACCTTTACTGCCCTAAAAATATCCTCTATGGCTCTTCTATTTAACTTACTCTATCTTCAAACCCTTAATACTTATGAGTCTTTTTTTGCCAGCTTGATAATTAATACAATTTGAATTCATATGATGCAATGCCATTTTAAAGCATCTTTTGTTTCTTTACTTGGTAATAGGCATAGATTTCTCCTCATTTTATGCTGCTTCTGGCCTATTTCTTTTATAACTGTGGTATCCCACTGTATAGACAAACCATAGTTTATGCATACATTCATCTATTAGAGCACATTTCCATCTTTATGATAGTTAATAAAGCTTCTATAACCTGTTATTTGCTCACCTATGGTCTTTTAAGATGAGCCGAGTGATTACTTAGGAACACAAGTACTAGATTACATGGTTTAACTATAGCTACTTTGTAAGATAACACCAAATTATCTTTCCAAGTAGCTGTTACATTTTTAAAATTTTCACCAGCAATGAGTGAGAGTTTCTGTAATCTTGTATTCATGCCAGTGTCTGATATTTGTCACTTGTTTTTGGAATTTCTCATTATAATATATATACAGTAGCATCTCCTTGCATATTTAATTTCCATTCTTTCCATGAGGAAAACACAAGCAAAACTCTAAGATAAAGGACTGGGCTTTAACAAAATGGCTACTAGCCAGCTCTTCTCAAAATGTCAGAATTATCATCAACAAGGAAAATATGAGCCACTGTTACAGTCAAAAGAGCCTAAGACATGGTGGCGACTAATAGTGATGAACTGTCTTGGATGGGACCTTGAGACATAGAAAAGATATCTACTAACAAGGTATAATATCGGAGTAAAGTGTAGACATTTGTAACAATTGTATATTGGTAATTATTGATTGATTTTAATAACTGTATTAAAGTCAATAAGATATTAGTAATGGGGAAGTCTGTATAGGTTATACAGAATAGTACTCTTTTAAAAATATATTTATTGGGGCTGGTGAGATGGCTCAACAGGTAAGAGCACCAGACTGCTCTTCCAAAGGTGATAAGTTCAAATCCCAGCATCCACATGGTGGCTCACAACCATCCGTAACAAGATCTGGCGCCCTCTTCTGGAGTCTCTGAAGACAGCTACAGTGTACTTACATATAATAAATAAAATAAATCTTTAATAAAAAAATAAATAAAAATAAAAATATATTTATTAGTTTACGTGTATAATGAGGGCTGAATTCATACAATGTAATATTTATATGTTAGAGGAAAACTTGAGGGTGAGAGTTCATTCTTTCCTTCCACTATATGGATCCTGAGATTAAGCTCAGGTTGTAGGGCTCAGTCAAAGCATTCTATCCTGCTGAGCCATACTGGCAGGCCGCAAATAGCATTCCTTACAGTAATTTTATTAAACCAAAGTCTATTCTTATCTCTTAAAAAAAAGTCCATTATAGATTATCCCTAAAACATCTCTTAAAGATTTTCAGTAGACATGGAAAAAAGTCATTTTCAGATGTTAGATGTGTGATTCACTGGCAGCAATCTGTAATATACCTTCATTAGCTGAGGCCTTACTCGTTACATAAGACTTACCATTTCCCAGACATATTCTAAACACTTCACAATCCTACTCATTATGCTGTATCACCACTAAAGGGTGACTACCCTGACTTACAGACTCTTATTCTGAAAATATATGGAGGCTCTTATCCAAGAAAAGGAAACAAACTCTTATGAGTTAAGCATTAATGTGCTATGCTCATACAAATCCCCATATTTGATAGTCACATTTGGATAAGAAAAATAACTCCAAGCATTTCATCATTAATTTGATAGTAAATTTCCATTTCATTCTCAAGATAAGATTCTAGGTTCATGTGCGTTAATTTTTACTCAGGAAAGGAATATGCCAAAGTCTTCAGGAATGTTATTTTTTAGCAATTTTTAAAAACATTTTATTGGTGTCATAAATAAACTCTCTCCATTGTTATTACCAGCTTCCAAAACAATTTAGATAGCCTTAATCATAATGCTAATGTATTAAATATTCACAGGGTTCTGTTTTAATATAAACATTAAGGCATAAATATTTTTAAAACAAAGGATTTAGAATTGTAATCCTTTAGGGCGGACATCTGTCACTTTAGTGCCCGGCATTTCCAATAAACTCATCCATGCAATTCTGATTTCTTCATCAAAGAGGAAGCTGATCTGTTTGGGTTGACATCCAGGCATACTTTTTTCAAATTACTGCCTTGTACTGAAAGAAAAACCTTATTAGCCATTCATTGAATACTAATGTAGCCCTTGATATAAGCCAAGCATGTTACTCTTTGATATCTAGGGAAGAAACACATAAGGTTCCTTTAAATGGTCAAATAATCTATGTAGCTGAGAGCATTTCCTTTGCCTTCACTATAAAAAATGGGATCTATAAGTGTATCATAACTATATTGCAACCCAATGTCTGTGTGTACTTCCTATTTGTTGCTGTAGAGAGGGTCCTCTATGCTTGATGAAGCAGAGAAGGTGGGTCTTGACTCATGGGTCAGTCAGAAGCAAACACAAGGCTTTCATATGTATGTGTGTGTTCATATATATTCATATATATTCATATATATGTGTATATATATGAGAAAATATAAAAATTATACATTTATATTTGCTTCCCGAAAACACTTCATATAAACTGGTTACAACTGCTATTGCAGAACATTACTCTCTTTTTGGTGCCACCGTGGGATACCATATTTACTGACAAGATTGAGAAATCCTGTCAATGACAATTTAAGATTTGTTCCTATTGCAAGATCTAAGTACAGTGGAGGTGGATTTTTTTTTAAAGTTCTATTTGTGCTCCTCATTAATACTTATTCATATCAACTAGTCATTGGCTTACATGAAATTTAATGTAACAACAGCTTCAGCTCTGTGGTAGCTCTAATAAGAATGACATGTGTAGACTTACATATTTGAATGCCCAATCACCAGGACGTGGAACTGTTTAAAAGCATTAAAGGGTTTAGGAGGTGTGGCCTCATTGGAGTAGGTGTGACTTGATGGAGAAAGTGTGTCCCTGGGGGTGTGCTTAGACTTCTCAAAAGCACAAATCTGACCCAGTCTCCCCCTACACCATCTACCTGTACATTAGGACGTAGCTCTCAACTACTGTTCCAGTATCTGCCAGCATGCTGCCATGCTCCTCACCATGATTATTGACTAAACCTCTAACAGTATAACCAAGCCTGTATCAAACATTTTTCTCTTATAAGAGTAGCCTCGGTCATTTGCATCTTCACCGCAATAGAGCACTGTCTAAGACAAGCTCTGTGGATGTCCATTTCATCAAAATCCAGTGTTTATAGTCATTTTTAGAAATGTCCTCATTTCCCCTAACTGAGGGAAGTTCATTTTTTTTAAAGACTTGCACCTGCTATTCATAAAACTCTATTCCTTCTACATGGAAGATATTTATCCCCTACAGTAAATGAGGCCTGATTCCATTTCCACTTTCATGAGTAATCGGAAGAATAAATTAGCCACGCCATTGAGACATCTCTGTAACAAAACTTTCATGTCTTCTGAAATTGCCACAGATCACAGTCCTTTTAATGGACATGAAAATATACTTTTGCGAATAATTTTGAAGGTTATTTGCTTAGCATTACATCATAACTTCTGGTTTAACTGTTATATTTGTCAGTTACCAGTTATTAATTACTTTTTTCCTTTATTACTCTTTCAGGAAATTACTTAATTCTGTCTGCATGGAATATAATCAAGATTGGAGGCAAACATACTTGTGAATATTTTGTTTAAAAACATTTTACCTTTATTTTTATTTTATGCATATGAATATTTTGCCTATATGTTGTCTGCACACCATTTACATTCAGTTCCTGTGACAGCCAGAAGAGGGGGGTCAGATCCCATGGTTCTAGAGTTATAGAGAGTTGTGAGCTGCCAAGTAGGTATTGGGAATCGAACCTAGGTCTTCTAGAAGAACAGCCAGAGCTCTTAACTGCTTAGCTAGCTAACTCTCTAGCTCCAACTGGCAAATATTTTAAATGTTGTGAGAAGGAAAACAGAATAAGTATGTCTGTTGAATACAGTTTATCATGCCTTGTAGCTAAACTAGCAAGTCAAATATATAAAGTATTCTAGGCCAGTTGATGCTCAGAGGCAAGGTTCCCCCTCTAGCTCTTGCTTTAGAATAGATTTTAAAAGCAAGTGCTTCAAAACAAAATTTAAAACATTAGCGGCAACATGGAATCCAGTTCGTGTAATCTAGGACATAGAGACAAAACCCTGTCACCCTTATGCTAAATAATCAGCTCATCTGTGCATCTGTGAAAAGTTTCCACATCTGCCCCTCTCCTCTCAGTAGGTTTAAAGCCAACACAATGCATGGTTTGTTTGATGAAATTCAGAAAGAACAGTCTTGCTTCAAGGCCTCTTAACTAGGTATGCATGATCTATTCTGAAGCCATGAGAATATTCATTTAAATCTACCATGAGGGAGCATATGAACTAATATTTGCTGCACACAATGAAGTTTTGAGTTTCTGCATGAATAAATTAGACTGCAGATCGCTATATTCATCCACATGAAAATAACAGCCATTATATAAGCTTCCAGTTTAAAAACAAACAAACAAAAGAAAACGAAAAGCAAAAAGCAAAATTAGTCTTTTTTTCAAGGATAATAGATTCTCATGGAATGTTTACAATTAAATAAAAACACGGACACTACATTACAGCCAGGTATTTCAAATTTTAATTGTTGTAAATGTTATGGGCCCATTGAAACCGGCTAAGACAGAAGGGAGTAGCTGAAATAAGCAGGCTTAGGAGACTTTGTATGGAGCGCAAATGTCTTTGTTTCTTAAAATTTGAGAGTCGGAAGCAAACTGAAACTACAATTTTAAACAGTGAGTGAACATTGTTCAGGGAATCACAGAGTCAATATGTTTGGCTGGAGGGGATTAGGTGGACTTAGGAAGCAGCCAGGACACACACCTCCTCATTGCTATCACTGCAAGAGCCACCTGGAGAATTCCCTGGCTTGTAGACTATAATTATGTGGCTAAATCAAGAAGTGGTTATTTAAAATTCTTGACTTGGAAATGAAGAATTTATCAAAAGTTGTTATGTGACAGAAATCAAATGAACCATCTCTTGGGACATCCCCATGAGAACACTGTTAATAACTGATGCTTTTTTTCTTCACCATGTGTCTTGGTATCTCAAGGAATATCTAAACACATTCTTTTACACGGTTTTTCTCATTATATCCATTAGTCATTCTCTCAAATGCTAATGTACTATATATTCAACATTGTCTAAGACAGCAGTGCTAAACCTATGGGTTGTGATTCCTTCGGGGGTTTGAATGACCTTTTCACAGGAGTTGCATATTAGATATCCTGCATGTCAGCTATTTATACTGTATGATTCACAGCAGTAGCAGAATTACAATTATGAAGTAGCAACAAAATAATTGTATGGTTTGGGGTCATCACAACATAGGGGCTGTCTTAGAGGGTTGCAGCCTCTAAGAAGGTTGAGAAGTACCAGTTTAAGAATTTACACACAGATGAAAAGCATCCCTGAAACACCTATAATACCCATTCCCATTAGACTATTAACATTAAAGAGTAATCGATTGAGTTTTAAGGGCCAACGCAGAGCATTGAGGCCTGTGGAATGCCAAAATAAGGCTGACTGGTATTTGACTGTGGTGGCTCAGATTTGAAAACCAGGCAGACTTATGAAGGTTTAGAAAGAAAACCAGGTGTCTGTCCTCAGCCCAATAGGAAATGGTCCCTATCAGCCAGGTGGTCCCTGGTACAGCATGTGGCAAGGCCCAGGGTCTAAGACATCCAGAGCTGGAAATTGAACTTGTGACAAGGAGAAGAAGTTTGGGGCAGGAGGCCAGTTCTGAGACAAGTGAGGTGGGTGAGAACAGCAGCCAAGGCATAGGGAGCCCAACACATCTCTTTAATTCTCTAAGTAGTGCAACTCCACAACTGGATCTGAGGGAAAGATTTGGGCATATGTGAAAGGGAAGAATGACGATCAATATTTAAAGGATCAGGTAGATAAAATAGGGGTATATGTATGAAGTAAGAGATATTTCATGCTCAAGTAGTTTGGGGCAATAACTTTAAAATGTAATTGGAAATTTTATAATGTAATCCATTGGAAATATGGTGACTTAAAATTTACAACCATTCAAATGGTATTAAGTAGTTATAAAGGAAGCTGTTGCTACTTTTATTATGTTCGTTTTAGAAGATGTATGTAATCATGTGTACAATGTGGTTTGCTTTAGTTAGAGATATAAACTTGACATTATCAGACTATGATTTATTTGACTTAATGAATTTCAAGAGGGTAGGGGATGGTCTAGATTTTCATTGCCAGTTCCCTTCAGTCTGTAAAAGAAAAGCTACTATTTCATACACTTTGTATTTATTGGAAAGAACTTGGCTCCTGGCTTGTCAGGTCAGCTCCTGTATTAGATGGCATCATTCATATTGTCTGGAAGAAAAAAATCTAGAGCATGCCTCTGAAATTCAATTCACCGTGATAATTACCACATTCGCAAACTTACCAGGCAGCTCAATATAAAACATACCAATGAAGTTAGTAGGGTCTAGCAGTAAACAAAAACATACATTCAGATGTCACAGGGGTTAATAAGAAAATTTTCAGTTTTTATTGGAAATCAAACAGTGAGATTGCATTGTTTGGGCAGATAACCTAATGAAGCCACAGGTGCTTCGGAACCGCCTTTCAGGTGTGTTTTATGAACTGATCACAGCAGCAGACGGAAGGAAGTTGATTATGGAAAGGAAAGTGCCCACAGCATCTACTTAGCCATAGTTAATTATTAATAGCGAACATACTCTCCCGTGCTTCCCATGGTTAAGAAAAGAAATGAACATTTAAAAGTTAAAAATCCCTTCAGTATAAGAAAGTTAATTCTTCTTCAAGTGGAAATTTATTGCTTAGAAGGGTAGAGATGGGAGACATATCAATTTATCAGAAAGTGCAATTGGTAGAATACTTTGACTATCTTTAAAACTGGAGACTTCATAAATTAGTGTGAGTCGATGAGATTTTGGTGTATTTTGAGGTTCCTGGCGTTAGTGTGTTACTGTTTTACATGTCAGCATCTGTAATACTCTTTTAATACCAACAGGGGCAAACATGGCTAGCTCCCAGACTATATGGTTGTGTAATTGCCACGAAGTAATGCTTGAGACATACAAAATGTCACAGTTACTCTTCCAAATATAATCAATAGAATAAAGATCTGTGCTACATATAAACTGGAATATCTTAAAAACATCATACAATGAAAAGTCCTCAGGCACAGAAAGAATTAAATAATTTTTTAACCTTACCGTTTCATTTTTCTGTATGCAGTTGAGTATAAAGTACTCTACATTTCATGTTCAGTTACACACACACACACACACACACACACACACACACACACACACATACACACGCTCGCGCGTGCGCGTGCCTCCCTAAGTCACCATCTATCATAAAACAGCTCCAGCAGACCACGGATTAAGGGGATGCCATATCACAATGGCAGCGTGTTAAAGAACATGATTGTTAATTTAATGAGAGCTCAGAATTCATTAGTAAGGGACCATTTGATGGAGGAAGATTTTAAGTTTTGTATAAAAAGCTCTTCCATATCAATGGTCTCCTATCTTTCAGACTCTTTTCCTTAAGCTCCTGGACATCAGGGCACATGATTTTTTTTTTTTTAATAAAGCCTTTGCTCTATGTCATTAATCCTTTCTGAATAAGCAAATAAGTATCCTTTTAATCACCAGGGCCAATAAAACCCTGTTGATGGGACATCAGATAGTCCCCTGCCAATTCCAGAATAATTTCCACAACCAGGAAGGAGTAAGCATCTTCATATAGGAGGCCATGGCTGAATTAAAAGGCACTATGTTAGGAGCAGAGATGGATTATGATTTTATTGCATTATAATCCGCAGCATCATTACCTTGGATGGCATGTCCATATACACATATCTCCATTCCACATATCTTCCTCCCACATATCTCCCTCCCTAGCCATGGCTTTGTGCAGATAACTGGCACCATTTATATGGCTCCACAAGAATGAAGAGAGATTGCATCTGGACACAACTTTTAAGCATGAAATACTGTGCCTGCCATAAAGTGTTGGGACTCTGTCATTTTCCCTAAATGGAGCCATTAAAATTAATCCTTTTCAACCTTTAGGCCCAGTGCTGAACATATTTATCTTCTTTGACCTCTTCGAAGGTGTGACTTCCAGCCATTTATTCTTTATCGTTGATTTTTTTTAAACCTTATCTCAAAGAGCTCAGTGGGGTTTTGTAAAATGGAATTATTAGGCTTGAATGAATTCCATCAACAGCTCTTAGTGCAGTTTCTGAAAAAACAAAGTGCACACATCTGTTTTTGCAATAAGATGAAACCTCGCGTCCATTTCACTTCACCCAGTGTCTTCTATGGCATCGTGTCAGATAGAGAAAGAAGGATGGGACATTCTGTTGCATTTCTTTCTGGTATCAGGAGAGACTTAGTATAACCATTGTCACCAATACCATCACCATCACATCATGCCTAATACTTCAATGAGCAAATTAAGAGTGGCAGGTTCAATTTCCATGACAAATATACATTTGTATGCAATGTACATGTATTTTGCATAAATTATACTTCTACAGTGAATATAATTAATATCTTTTGGATATATTATTTCAATTCTAACTATCCTGTGACAGCATTTCTGACATTTTACTTATTTGATGAATGAGCTGAGGCTCAGAGAAATCAGGTTCTTGTTCAAGGTCACAGAAGTAGCTAGTGACAGAGTGGACAGAGCTCAGTCAATAGTAGTGGTGTACACCAAGACTATGGGGACTTCCCTTCTGAGCAAGAGAATGCTATTGTAAATATGTCGTCTGAAGCCTTCAGATAGGCTTCTATGGCATAATGTGTCCCAAATTGAAATTAAACAAGGAAACCTGCTCTTAAGGGTTCAACAGCTGTATGATTCTATGCACACGAAACAAATGTGTTTCATTGTTTAATATTCATATTTTAACTACTTATAATAATGATGTACAAGTCAGAAAACGATGAGCACACTGCTATGTTGCACATGGACTGACCTGCTTTTGGTGACTGACCAGTAGGATTTGGATTTCATTTGTTGTCTTTTCACTTTGAACTTTGGATTATTGTCTTATATTTCATAAGGCTAAACTATTTTATGAAGAACAATGATTTATTAAAAAGAATTGGATGAATAACAAAAATAGCTTGTTAGACTGGCAAGTTTGGAAGATTACAAGACTCATTAAAATAGGCCATTGAGGTTTAAAAGTTTCATAATTTTTCTCTGAATGGTTCTTACTTTTTAAGGTGGAGTTACTATTATTTGAGCAAATTAATTATCTTAAGATTTTTTTTGTAGCTTATATGCTATGGAAACAGAAAGCAAAATCCATATAAATATGAAATCTCTCCATTTCATTTGTGTGCATATTTTAATAGTAACACAGAAATCATGGATTTACAATGCTTTGTTATAAAAATGAATCCACACCTGACTTTGAGAATATTTGAATAAGGGGGCTTAAAAATAAAGACTAATTCAAGTATTAAGTCCTGGCCAAGCTTTATGGATCACGACTTTAATCTCAGCACCCGGGAACCAGGGGCAGGTGGATCTCTGGGAGTTGGAAGCCAATTTGGTCTATATAGCAAGTTCCAGGCCAACCAACGTTGCACTGTAAGATACAGGCTCAAGGAAAGAAAGAGAGGGGGCAGGGAGGGAGGAAAAGTGAGAAGAAGAAGAAGAAGAAGAAGAAGAAGAAGAAGAAGAAGAAGAAGAAGAAGAAGAAGAAGAAGAAGAAGAAGAAGAATGAAGTTTTGAACTGGTAGTAACCCTAGCAGAACCTATGCCTGCAGACACCATGATCTGACAGGAAGTGGGCATTCTGCAGAAAAGGCTTGCAGAGCCCCAGACCCCACCTCGACGTCCAACTCTGTTTCTACTGAACTAAAAAGAATATCTTGTTCTTGTTTTATCCTTATCACAAAAGCCTCACAGCTGTAAATGCCAGATGAAGAACCCACATCTGTTTTCCCCTTTCTCCATGTCACCTTTACTCAGAGTTTACTTACCCTCCATTCAGCAAACAAACAAGACCACAAAGAGCTTCCAAGACACCATTCTGGCTTTGGGATTTGACAGACTCTCTAGCCCTGTGTATGAGTTAGGTAATTCTATACTAATGCTATAAGTACTTATTATTCGCCTGCCACTAATGTTTTTGTAATACAATTCATTTCAAGTTTTAATAGTAGCATGTTCCTCTTTATCAATTAAGGCAAACTAAGGGTGGTGTCTAAGAAAGATAACTGTACACAGGGAGAGCCTCAGTAGAGGAAGGTTCTATAAAAGGAGCCACGACCTCAGTCAGATCATGATTATTAATCACAGCAAGCAGTATCTGGTCAGCTAGGCTGCTCAGAAGGAAGGTCTCTAGCACTTTCAGATTGAATGGGCATATTCTATTCAATAAAATAAGAATAAAATAGGATTTATCTGAGAAAGCCACTTTTCCTGAAAGAAAATCAAGGGGGCATTTACCACCTAGACTTGCTTTACAGGTATCTTGATTTTATTGCTTCCTCAGGGGCAGATATATTATTGAAGACATACTCTTCAATAATCCATTTGGTAATTATCTATGGAATCGGTACCATTCAAGGAAAGGAGACAAACCACTAGACAAACAAATGTAGCTATAGAGCAGGCAGTAAAACTTAAACAAACGTTCATGGTGTCCTGATCTGGGAACAGAGCTGCTGAGGAGACTGGGAATGAGAAACAGGGTCATTTCAGATGAAACACCAGCAGTGCAGATAACATTTCAACTGAGACCCACCCAAGGTTCTGGATTTGTTTGAGAATTACGGCAGCAGAATTTGCTGGTAGACATCAAGGGTAAGTGAAGCAGCAGAGGGTGGATCTGAGATCTGGAACATGGCAATGTAGTAGAATAGATCTGTTCTACACACCATTGACAGAGAAAGGCCTACTTGGAAGAACCAAGCCTGTGGTTGGGAGGGAGAGGAAAACATGGCACACAAATTCAGCTTTGGACAGTTTGCTGTTGAGCTGCCCACCGGGCAATTATATATATATATATATATATATATAAAAAATGAGCTTTGTGTAGGGGAGCTTAGTAAGATATACTGCAGCACATCCCTGGCATTGAAAGTCACACCTTACAGGAGTTAATTCACCACACAGGTGGAAGGTTCAAGAGGAAAGAAAGACACAGAGATGAAACTATCAGGTGTCCCAGTGATGACAAGGGTGTATATGACAATGAAATGTCCTCTGAGACCCACTGAAACTACTATAGGTAGTTTCTATAAAAAGGCAAATGAGCAATGAAAAGTGCCAATATGAAGGGAAATTAGAATCCTAATGTTCTGATAGTGAGAATATCAGATGGGACAGAAGACACTGTGGAAACAATTTTGTGGTTTTTTTTTTTAAACAGCCTACTAGGAGAAGGAAAAATGGAAGACATGGATATTACTTAGTGGTACAGAAGTTGTATTTTGAATGATTAAAAGATTTGGCAATAAACCATGGCAATCACCATGGAACATTATAGGCGTGTTTAAGACTTTATTTTTATTTATTTTTCCTTTTAAAATCATGTGTGGATATGAGTGTATGAATATGTGTGAGTATTTGTGTGTGTATATGTATGAGTATTGTGTGTGTAAATGTGTGAGTGTGTGAGTGTGTGTGTATGTGAATGTGTGTGAATGTATCTGTGAATGTGTGAGTCTTTGTGTGTGTTTGAGTGTGTGTGTGTGTGTGTGTGTGTGTGTTTGAATGTATGGATAAATACATGAGTCCAAGAGACATCTGATCTCTTAGAGCTAAAGTTACAAACAATTATATATCACCTGATGTGAGTAATAAAACCAAACCTGGGTACATTGAGTGTGTTTAAAGCCACTACACTACACAATGAAAAATAGTGAATATGGGAAAACTTCATGATATGTATACTTTGCCATAATTAATAGACAACCAGCAGCAGAGACTGCCCACCTAGAGATCCATCCCATCTGCAGACACCAAATCTAGACACTATTGCTGATGCCAAGTGCTTGCTGACAGGAGCCTGATATAGCTGTCTCCTCAGAGGCTCTGCAAGAGCCTGACCAATACAGATGTGGATTCTAAGGATGATCACAGCCAACCATTAGACTGAGAGTGGGGACCCCAATGTAGGAGTTAGGGGAAGGAGTGTCGGAGTTGAAGAGTTTGAAACCCCATAGTAACAACAGCAAAGTTAACCAACCAGACCCCTCAAAGCTCTTGGGGACTAAACTACCAACCAGAGTACACATGGAGGGACTCATGGCTCCAGCTGCATATGTAGCAGAGGATTGCTTTATCTGGCATCGATGGGAAGAGAGACCCGTGGTCCTATGGAGGTTTGATGCCCCAGCATAGGGGATGCTAGAGTGGTGAAGCAGGAGTCGGTGGGTGGGGGAGCATCCTCATAGAAGCAGCAGGGAGAAGGGTGGAAAATGGGTTTATGGAGGGGAAACTGGGAAGGGGGATAACATGTGAAATGTAAATAAACAAAATAACCAGTAAAAATTAACTCTAACACACAAGGGGGGGGGGGCACAACCAGCAGGTGAGAGTAAGAAGCCATTAGTGAGATAGAAAAGCCAGAGAGAATGGAAGCCAAACAAATAGTTTATGATAGAAAAGAGGATGACTCTCTTGACCTTACATGGGGGCACTTGGGAGGCTGAGTTGAGAAGATCAAGCTCTACTGGACCACATAGTGAGATCCAAGTCAAAGAAAGAAAGGAAGGGAGAGAAATAGGGAGAGGAAGGCATATTCGGGTTAGAGATCATGGAGAGGTTGAAGAAATGATGGCAGTTAGAGCTGAGCCGGTCATGAGACTGGCTAATTAATGTAATTGCAACAGTCCTCTCTCTCTGGAAGATCCATTCAGTTCCCTCTAATGGTACCAGCACAAATATTAGCATTATTGAGAAAGCATATATATTTCAAATACTTGCATTAGGAAACCAGGTTGTATTAAAAAGAAATGAGAGCATAAAAAAAAAAAAAAAAAAAAAAAAAAAAAAAA
>LR749507.1:3819700-3863845 GCA_902729485.2 Mus minutoides
TGAAACTTTCCACCATGACAATAAATGCCTTAAAACCAAAAAAAAAAAAAAACAAAAAAAACAAAAAAAAAAACAATATATGTTAGATTTCTATAATTATATATTTATTGTATATAATAATTATAAATATAATATATAACCACAAATAATATATTTATTCTATATTACATATCACACATATATAGCATATTATACATTATATATTATATAACATATGAGATGCCATATATTACATAATACATTATACTTTATATATTATATTATATTATATTATACACTGTATATTACATATAATTATATGTATGTTATATATACAATAATAATTAGTAACAACTTTCATTGGGAAAAGAGTTAGAAATAGCCTGGCTCCAAGGTTCACTGATATCCAATCATAGGCTCTTTGTTCATTCACTGGGGACAAAACAGCATTTCTATGCATGCCTGATATGGGATGTCTACTAAAACACCATTAACCTCTAATATGCAACCAGAATATTGTAAAGCAAGGTAATGTAAAAAAAATGCACCTTCCAGATGACATTCAGCACAGGATGTTTAAGGACTCTCAGTGTTGGAAGAAAAGTTATGTGGGTCAGCAAATTATGCACATGGAATCATTTTTGAAACCTTGTGTATGGCAACATGAGGGTGCTGCTCTCTCAAGGCACAGTGGCTAAGCAGCCAAGCTCTGGCTTCAGTCCTAAGATCAATCAGCAACTCTGCCACACATTGGGTACTTTGTCCTTAAGCAATCAATATAATTTCCTTCAACACCAGTGAGGGTAGTGATGTCTACTTCACTGGATAGGAAACGAAACTATGTCTGGAAGTCATTTAGCATGGGGTTTGGCATAGTTTCATATAGTCTTATTTTCTTTGTATGTGTGTGTGTGTGTGTGTGTGTGTGTGTGTGTGTGTATACAAGTATACAAGTTCCTGTACACATGTCTATGCCTGTGAGGGCCAGAAGTCTGCATAAGGTTGCCTTCCTGAATCATTACCTTAT
Organism: Mus minutoides; assembly: GCA_902729485.2. Lineage (NCBI taxonomy): Eukaryota > Metazoa > Chordata > Mammalia > Rodentia > Muridae > Mus > Mus minutoides. The sequence goes on from LR749507.1 coordinate 3,820,707, forward strand.
TTTCTGAGACATGGTCTCCCTCATTGATCCTACAGCTCAACAATTCTGTCACAGATGCTGACCACAAAGTCCCAGAGAGCCTCCTGTTTTTGCCTGTCCACCACTAGAGTTGTGGGTGCTCATAGTCATAACCCAGATTTTTACATAGATGCTGGGAATCAGAGTCTCAGGCTTGTATGGCAAACCACCCCACTGTCTAAGCTATATCTGCAGGCCCTCGCTCTTCACTGTTAACATTTGGAAATGTTGAATTTTAAAAGATACTGGGTTATCTAATTATCATACACCATAGTTTAAAATGATACAATACTTAATGCTTTGTATGCACAGATGATCTGTTTTATCTCTAATGAACCCTTAAAATTATTAATTTTATTAATGCTATATGTGTAGGTAACTGAAATCAGTATGTTAAATGACTCACTAAATTAAAAGCCTTTCTCTTCTCCATGTGACCACTTTTCTTGTGTTTTGCCAGTTAAGGTTATTTTTGCCATATTCTGTTCTATTTACCTCCACATTTCTAGATATGCACATCTTTAAGGGAGTCACTATGGGCTAAATGTTTTATTTCCTCCCACATCCATGCAATGATGACCTTAATCCTTAATGTAAAGCTATTTGGGGATAAGCCCTTTAGGAGATAAACTGCTAATACTTCTTTTTCCTATTTAACAGTTTTAAGTAAAAGTGCTCAAGGTGCCAACCAGGTCCCCCACTTTGGACTAATCCATCAGTTCCTCAGCTGCTGGGAATGCTGGTGGTCATTAGCTACCCGCTGAGCCTCAGGATATCCTTCAATCATAAAGAACTACCTTGCCTAAGGTCACCATCCACCGTGACCTAGATTGAGATGCTACAACAAAATCTCACAGGGTGGGGAGATCAAGCATCAGACTTTGATCAAGGCACCAGCATATTCAGTTCCTTGTGTCAGTGCTTTACACGTTTGCATGGGAGATGGTGGCTCTCATTCTAAAGACATTCAGTTATATCATGGGAGTCCCATCCTTACCTCACACAGCCCTAAATCCCTTAAAGAGTTAATACCCCACCTGTCGCCCCCACCCCCAAAATCCACATTAGGGATTAAAGTCTTCAATGCATGGATTTGGAAGGAAAGGAAATATTGGCCCATGTGATTTCCTTGAAGATGCCCAGATCCAGAGGAGAAGGCAGTATATGAGGAGCATGAGGTCAGTCAACTACATTGCTTCAGCAGCCCAGACACAGAGAGAAAGCAGGATGTGGGGGTCAGGCTGTAAACGTTCAAAGGGCTTCCCTAGAGTTACATGGCCTACAGTATGGGTCCACTTTCCAAAAAATCCCCATGGTGCTAAAACAGAACTAACTGTTCAAATAACGGGCCTAGGGGAGACAGTCTTACATACAAACCACAAGAAATAACAGTTTGCTAGCCAGAAGTGTGCTACTGTCACAGTGCAGCTACTTCAACTGCCATAGATGTTGGTCACAAAGAAGATTCCTAAAGAAATATTCTGCACAGGGCATTTTGCTGAGAAACTGGCTCAGGGACATTGCTTATAGAATTCCTGTCAAATCGATAGCAAATCTAGCAGACTTAAATACTTGTTTTCTCTCATCCTCTCATATATAAATATATCAGTTTTTGTCAAGTCAATAGTGACAGTTATATCTATATAGCATTGAAATGCTACTTTGTTCTGAGCCAAACACTAGCTAATGATTATCATTCCTTTCTTTTAGAAATTCAGGTTTACTTGGATATAATGACACTGGCGTTTATTCAAAATATTCATTTTGATGAACTTTATTTTCTTGAAACATGTCAATGTTTCTGTTAAGTGTCTTTATAAATACTGAAATTTTAATGTCAGTACTCTAGCAATTCTTGGTGATTCTTGCACATATCTCTACTACCATCCCCCACCTGCTTGTTTTCACAAACACAGCTCTGTACAGATGTCATCCTGACAATTCATTCTTGTATCAGAATTACTACTTCACAAATCTCATACATTTCTTTCTTGTTTAGCATTGTCTTGGTTAGCTTTGTTTGCTAGAGTTAATATTTCTGTAACTTCCTCTAAGATGGAATACTTAGATGGTATCTTCTAGGAGTTCATCTACATAATTTTTTTATTCTCTACTCACATATGACTGTTTACCTGGGTATAAAATTCTTCGTGGGGTAACATGGTATCTAGATCTTTTAGTTCTATTATTGTTTATTATTTTTCATAAAAAGGTCAGAAGTCATTCTTCCATTCCTCCCTGTGAGTGTGACGAGTGTGTTTAGGCATTGGCCACTGAAGACAAATGTATTTGTTTGCTCCCTGTGAGTGTGATGAGTGTGTTTAGGCATTGGCCACTGAAGACAAATGTATTTGTTTGCTCCCTGTGAGTGTGACGAGTGTGTTTAGGCATTGGCCACTGAAGACAAATGTATTTGTTTGCTGTTTCCTCTTCTCAGGAATTTCTTAGAATGTAAAAAAAAAATTCTTAGATTGATTCTATAATTTTATTTTCTATTTCTGCCCTTTAGAATATTGTGTTTATTAATTTAAATTCCAACTTCTTTATACTCTGTTGTCCTTGTATGTTTTTAATTGTCAAGCACACCCTCAGGCCCCTTTTTGCAGCAATACCTGTTGCTGTAGCCATATTTCTCTTTCCACTTAGTATTGAAAACCTTTACTGTTTGATTTTCTCATTGTTTCTATAAAAATCTGCTTTGTCTAGATGTTTATAACTCTCTCAGTTTAAAGCTTTTCTAAAATATTAGATGATTCTTGATATTTTTCTTACTATTTATAAATGCTGGCATTATTTGTGTCTGGAGCTCAATGCAGCCTACATCAGGTATCCCCAAGTGTCTTCTGTAGAAAGAACAAGAGTATCCTCCAGGGAGTGTGGACTGGAGAAAACTGTGGTGTGATCTGTCCATCAGCTCATACCAGCCCCATGCCTCAGCTCAGCTTCCAGGAATGTCTTAGTTTCTGTCATCCTTAGGTAGGTTTCATGGAATAGGCTGAGTCTTTTCTTGGTTGTCCTATCATCTGAAGGTTCTGTAGAGTTAAGTCTGCTTGAAATGTTGTCAGTCACCATCTGCTTTCTTGCTTCACCGAGATGCTAACAGATGTCTGCTACTATCTTCCTCTTTCTCCTTTTCCCCTTGGCTTTCTTAGGGCCCTTGCATTGGGTTTTAGGCAGGGAACACTTCACATGTGAGAACACTGCCATTTGAAGTAGAAACCCTGTAATGTGTCTTATTTCTAAAAATGCCTTTCTCAATTGAGAAATTGAGATGAATTAAGAATAATTTTAAAGACAAAACTGGCTTCTAAATTAGATGAAACTCTTGATTCACTAAATACTTGTATTAGTGAATAAATCAAGGCTGCACTTGATTTATTATATAGAATCAACAAAGGGAAGTTTATACTTTCAAAGCAGAAAAAAAGATATGGTCCAAAGATACAGAAACATAGCTTTATTGTAGAATTTGGTGAGATTTTAAAATGAGTTCTTAAATATCACATTCTTTATATAATGTTTAATGAAGCATTTAGGTTAAAATATACATTGTAGATTTAGTATGGAATAGACATATTTAGACAAGGAATCTGTTGTGTATTATTTCTATTCTCCAAAGAGAATTGTATTATAAATCAGAATGCTGCCATTCTCCTAAACCTGTGCCAACCATTTGAAGGATGATGTAAACCCACTGCGCATTCAAAGAGAAGGCTAAAGGCCAATCTCAACATCAGAAGTATATAGCAAACAAAGTACTGGATGTGGTTATATTATTAAACAGAATCATTTAAAACAGGTACAGGGAATTAAGGCATGTAATGAAATAGAGTCTTTTGAAATTTGCCTCAAAGTATTGGTGTATTTTCATGTATAAAAGAAAAGAGACCTAAGAGAAACTCAAATGAGAAGACTAACAAATATGGCATGTGTGTGGACTGCACACGCCAGCTCTGGCGGAGCACCTCCTCATCCCAGCATAATGATGTCTATAAATTATTGAAACTTCTAACCTCATAGTAATGATCAGTAATAAGTCCAAATGCATTGGGGCATGAGAAAATATCAAAGCATTATACTGAGTGTTAATTGTTATTGTTGGGCCCAGAGATTATTTCAATAAGTTACATTTGGTGAAAATAATTATCCACATTTAAATTGTAGAGTCAAATTGTAGACTATTCTGGAAGAGACAATATAACATTCACTTTTACTTGTTACAAGAATTGAAAAATAGTCTTTAAAGTAAGGTTTGGATGGTGCTAGTTGTGCTACAATGAAGGTTAGCCCCATCTATGATTTCTAGCTTGTCATGTGTATCTCTTCATTTTATTACACTGACATGAAGCTCGACTGGAGAGCCCAGATAAGACATGCACTGCAATGGAACTTTGCATATTTATAGTAAGGAATACTCTGCTTCATTCCCATCTTACAGTCAATATCCCCAAGTGATGAAATGTGCGTCTAGCTTGCTTTAGCTATACAAATCACATTTTTACATGAAAGGATTTTCTTTGGGATAAAATTAGGTAAGTGAACATCTCTTAATAAAAAGTTAAAGGGCTGTATATATGATATCCATGTGTGGTGTGTACCCAACGTCAGGCCTATGGGGAGACTGGTAAGTAAGCCACTGATTTCAGTGAAAATCTAAAGATTTGTCAAATATTCTAGTCACTCTATTAAATAATAAAATTATTATTAAATATATAGTATTTAATAATAATTTAAAGGTAAATAAATTATTTAGATTAATAAATTAGAGGTAAATAAATTAATAATTTAGAGAAACATTAAATCTTAATAAAATATTTTTAAATTTGTATTATAGAAAACTATATGGTACAACAAATAAAGGTAGCATATTATGGGCAAGATTTTGAAACAGGAAGATATTAGATAAGGAAATATCAGTCAATTATCAACATTAGTTAGTAAATACACAAGGAACAAAATATCAAAAATGTTAAATCAGGACAATTGATGTTGCTGCTGTTTGCCTCTGTAACTATGCCGTTATGGTTTGGTACAGCACTGGCTTATGCTAGCCTATTTCTTTTTCTTTTCTTTTTTCTTTCTTGGTTTTGTTATATAATTGAAAAATAAACAAAAAAAATGTAGCCACAATGACTAAGGCTGACACAATGCAAAAGTTACTAAATCTTACCAACAAATACTATTCTTTTTAGAAATAATTTAGATTTCTCAGTTAGTGGCATATTCTCTATACATGAGAAATGGCTTAAATTTTCTCATACTCATACTCTCTTGAATTTCAGTATTTTCCACGAGTTACTAAGTATTTGTCGGACATGTGTATGGTGGTAGGCCAGTATAAGAGTCCTGATTTCTGCTGCTCGTACTGTTCCTGTCCCGGATGAGACAGTTTACCTCTCTTAAACTGGGTGCTTTCTCTGTTAAGTTGGCCAGCCTGTGTGATCTGTCACTGTTCATACTGACCATGGCTTAAGCTGGCTAACGTATGTTATTAATGTTATTTTTTTTAATGTTATTTATTATATTGGTAAATAGCATCTCAATTTTCAAGACAATAAAAATGACCAAGCATGTTCAATAAGCTTTTGAACTGGTGTGGTAGTTTTTAGTGAAAACAGTATGTCTTGTAAAAAAAAAAAAAAGCTATTGTCAAAAGGCATTCAAACATATCCCTCAACTGCCTCTTATGAGTAGGTAGATAGAAGTCGGGGACCCATTACTTAAATAGGGAACCATTTTTATCAATAGTCTCATTGTTTACAAAGAAAACTAAGCCACATCCTGGCCATTATTTTCAGGCTTATGATATGAAAAATGATCTTTTAGTCTGTGTAGCTACAAATAGGTTCCTTTTTCTAATTCTGTGTGTTCAGCTGAAAAGCAAATGTATCATTTGTAATTGAGCCATGCAGAAAGGTTAGATATAGCCCTGTTGATTTTTCTCCAATTTTAAGCTATAATTTACACAATTTATTCATAGGGAAGAGTAGAGAAATGGAATTTTCATGAAGTTATACCCCATTCAGGAAGAATGATGCTTCAAAGCCCACGTGCTCTGCATAATGCAATGGTGAAAAAAAGAAATTGCAATTGAATTTGTTTTCTTTCTGAGCTCCACTTGTGCTTTGATCCTAAAGAAAGATGGTTCTGAGTCCTTGGAAATAATCCATGTACGATACACTGATGAATCCATTTGGAGGCTACACTGCCAAATGCTGAGTTCCCTTCATTGACTCTACACAATTCTCCCATCACTCCAAACTCGAGAACTGACTGGGGGGAAAAGTTGCTTTTCATGAGAGTTGGCAGTTTATACTTTTGGTTAAAACAAAAAAAAAAAAAAATCTATCATCTATCTATCTATCTATCTATCTATCTATCTATCTATCTATGTATCTATCTATCAATTTTCTATCTATACATCCATCATTCTATCATCTATTTACCTACCTGTTTATCATCTATCTATCATTTACTTATTATCAATTTGCCCTCTCACCACTAAGAATACCTTTTTGATATGTTAATGTGGTCAGACCATTGTTAAAACCAAATAAAAGTCCCTGGCCAAAAACTATATGACCAAGCCTGTACTGGGCACAGCTGCAGCTAAGTTGGCCCTGAAACCAGGCCCCATCTGTAAGGGTTGGATGCTCGGTGACACTGGCCAGTCTGAAGCCAATTTAAAGAAGGCTGAGAAAGCTAGGCAGACAGATGGCAAAGCAATACGGTAATGAGGAAAATTTAGCGTATGTTGATAATGCATTTCTCTTTCCAAGAGGATGTTGCAACTATCAAGTAACACTTCATAATGGAGCATCAATCACTCACAGGCATGCAAACATTGGTGTTAACCATAAAATGTCAGTCAAGGTGTTCATAAATATATCCATATGTAAATAGAATACAACAGTCTGCTAATACAATTAGCAATATGCATCTCATAACACAACATAGAACTTCGAAACCCATTGGTTTATCTCTTGCCTTATTATTCTCTAAAGACTATATCATTATTATTTGTTTTGGTTTTGATTTTTGCTATGGGATACAGATCAAGTGAAGCTGAACCTATTAGAAATATGGATTAAACCAAATGGAGATGAAATCTCATTATGGCCTTTGTAACCAACAAAGAAGGAGAGACCTGAAGAAAGGCTAGCACAGAGATGCTCACTGTGCTGGAAGGACGATCTGGATTGCATCCTGATACAACTTTTTAGGCACTAAAGGGTTCTGATTAGGAGATGTGTCCTGCCTCCATTTATATTCTTAGCCTGTCCTTCTGTTTTCTGAGTGGAGAGTGGATTGGAAAGGACAATAAAGGAAAAGAGATTTAGAGAGTGTTGTAGTTTCCTGTGAAATGAACAGCCTGGTTTGGGGCTGAAATAGAACATTTGCAATGTGGCTAACAGGATGGATGGACAGAAGGGCACCAGTCTTGGTTGCTGCCACTCCCTGGCACCCCTCCTTCCTTTATAAAGTTGCTTTGTGTGCTCTAAATCTCAATGCCATTATGATTTATGGCCACATGAAATCTTTTAAATTAAGATTTGTTTGATTGTCTGTTTCTATTAAGGTGACTATAATAGCAATTTTCCTTTTCCAAACAAATGTTTTGCCTTGCACTGCAAGGAAACAGCCTATGCGTGGATTCTGACGATGATTAATTTCTGCCTCTAAATTCTTTATTTTCTATAACTAATTTAAGATAGCTGCCACTTTTTAATAACTAAAAGACGTAAATCCAGTGGGATATTTTTCCTTTGGTAATTGATATAACATCTTCATATAAGTGACTATAAATTATGGCCATGTTACCCCATTCTGTCACTCTGCAAGACTGCTCAAAGTGCACACAATCCAGCGTGCCACTGTGCAGTGGTGCAAATGATTTATCCCAAACCAAACAACAAATCATAGGGCCAGATGCTGTCTAAACCAATCATTTACCCAGAATTTCATTCAGTGGAATGAAAACCTCACTGGAACTCTATTGCTGCCTGTTTGGACTTTTAAAAAAATTGTTAATGATAATTAACAAGAGAAACCTACTCTGTCTTATAGGGCTGATGTTGAGGTGAGCTAGGGGTATGCCATGCATCTATATATCTATTTTTTAACCAATAAAATGCTAAGTAAAAAGAGAGATAAAACAAATATGTAAGAAAATAAAATCCCTCTAGATTTCAGAGTACTAACCCTATTCCAGTCCAAAGGATTTATTTCTCTCAAGTGGCTGCAATTTCTCTAAGTGAATTCAAATGCCACTTCTCTAAAGGCAAGGCCACAGATATCTGTGACTCTTGAGCAGAATTCTTTCTGTGACACAAGCACCGCAGAAAGATGAAGCACTAGAGCCTGGCCAAATGTAGAAATGAGCTTTGGATTGCATTGATGCTGGCTTTTATGCAACATGATTCTGTCTCTTAACCAAATAGAGGGGGAAGGGTTCCAACCAGATTCAAAATGGCATCCGAGCCACTCATGGAGAATGAGGACATCTGTGCATATTTATACCCACAAAAGCACACAGTACATCCTTACATCAAGGAATCCCAGCTGCAAATGAATGGTGGTCCCTGATCTGATGCTATCAACCCCTCTCAGCCCTCCGCAGCAAGGACATCCTGATGCTGGTTCCCTGAATGCTCACATACAGCTGTAATTGATCCCATTTAGCTTCATACGATTTGTAGATAAATGATGGCTGCGTGCTTATGCAAAGCATCTCTGCGAAGAAATGAAGCTAATTTTCCTCTTGAATAATCCTTGAAGGAGAAGAGCAATCACATGGTAGCAAGAATATATGGCAACATGTTTCAGAGAGGAGCGGCATCCCCATGTTTAGCCAGTGGACTGCCACATGGTAGTAACTGCAGTGGGGAGGGGGCTGCTTGATGTTAGAACAAAAGTAGGTGATCATTTGAAGCAAAGAACAAAATCCATGTAGAATTTTGAGAGGTGAATTTCTATTGTATACACATATGTGTGAGCCAACAGCCAAAGTTTGGCTCCCAACACATCTTTGCAGAAAGCTACTGTGAGATATTAAGGTTTACTAGGAAAGGTGATTATCTATCTGGTCAGTTTCTGAGGACCATTCATTGAAAAGAGTGTGCATGCCAAAGATTTCTACCATTTAGCTCAAAGCTAAATGCTGGCTGAAGATTTTATTCAAGAAAAGAACAAGAACTTCAAAATAATATGTTTGAGAAGGACATTAGTGCCCATTCAGTAAAACCTGATTTTTCACAGGTAAAGAAATTAAGACAGGAATCACATGGCTTTCTACACAGTAAAATTCAAATGAACTTCATGAAAAAATGTTCTCGAGAGGTTATGCTGTGCATGGGTAATACTAAAACCACTGAGGTAGATAATTTCTTCACCTTCCAAAGAATAGGTTAAGCCCAGTTTTAAAAATACTTAAGAACTTCCTTAATATAATCTAAATAAGAATTGGTTAGTGTTAGGCCTGGAGAGATGGCCAAGCACTTTGGGGCACTTTCTGCATTGCAGGAGGCCTGCTTTTGGCTCTCAGCTCCCTGTCAGATGGCTCACAACTATTGTGAAACTCTAGCTTCAGGGATCCGACAGGTTTTGGCCTCCAAGGGCACTTACACACACACACACACACACACACACACACACACACACACACACACCACCCCCCTACACATAATTTAAAATAATAAAAAAAATTACTCTGAAAATGTTTGATTGCCTTACTAGAAAATGCCAACATTCTGAAGTGAAAGACAGTAAGTGCATAAATTAAAATCTAATACCCACGTTTGTTGATGATAATCAGGTTTTATTAAGGTAGAAAATTATGACTTATGTGTATGTTACATATTGTGGTATATGGCTCCATCTGCTTTATATACCAAAAGGCTCAAATGGTTCTCAAACACTACAAGAATTCTGTGTGACACAAAAGCATCAGCTAAGACCAGTAGAAACATCTTTCTTACAGAATTCTTCAGCTAAAATAACTTTGTTAAGGGGAAGAGTGTGTGTGGGGGGGATACAGATGGGGGATTTGGAAGGAGTTGGAGAGAGTAGGGAATAGAAGTCGATAAAAATATATATGTGGATTAAAATCTCAAAGTATAATATATATATATATATATATATATATATATATATATATATACATATACATATACATATAATATCTATCTATCTATCTATCTATCTATCTATCTATCTATCTATCTATCTATCTATATCGACTCAGGAAGTAAATATCTCAAAAGATTTAGGAAATCCCTGAAATTACCACCATCACAATTTCCTCCCTCCCCAAGGCTGTAAGGGACATTGAAGAGAGGAGACGTGAACCTGTGTAGCTGCCTGTAAGTCATGCAGAGAACTCCAGGGATCTGGCTTTAGTGAGTTCACCTGCTGTGGGGTGAGCTTTTCAGTAATGCAGCTACCTTTGAGTCACCAAGCTGTTATAAGTAACCCCTTACCCACCTCTCTAAGAAACCCCAATAAACACATTGGTTGATGAAAAATGCTTGGTTTTATTCCAATATGATAACAATCTCTTTGATTGCAGACCTTACTCACTAGACACAACTCTGTGCTGGTTTGCGTTATTTATAAAATCCTGGCTAATGATATGTTTTATTTTCCATTAAGAACACTCAACACATACCCAAGCTTCCAAAATAGAGTTGGGAAATGGCCTCTAGACAAATTCCCATTATATGCTATAGTGAACCACTTTGAAATGTAAAACATTCTCTGGAAAAGTTTTGCAAAGTTTGTTTCAGATGTCAATAATAAAATCCCCATCTTCCTTTATAGCAGCTCCATTTCTGCAGCATAATTGTAAGCAGGGAAGCACTGTATTTCTTTTTGTGGTTCCCCCTGTCCCCAATAAAATGCCACATTTTGTACATAGGCTGAAACTGGTTAGGGTTACTGATACAGGAACTCCTGTTGCTAAAGGTCTATTCTCATATCTAGAACCACAGGAGATGCGTTCTGTGAAAGCCAGTGTTCAAATGTCCCTGGGCCCATCAGAATGGGGAGGCTAGAGATGAATGGCTGGGTAAATTCCACAGTGGGAGCAGGAAATGTTTTCTACTTTGGAGGAGTAATTTTTATACCTTACCAATTTTAATTATATAATACTCATGTGCACACACACACATATGCATATGTCTACATGTCCATCATATACATACATATATATTTCATAAATATATGCACACATGCACGTGCATAGATGTCACAGTTTGTACATTCTTGGACCAGGGAGCAACACCATTTGGAGGTGTGGCCTTGTTGGAATAGGTGTGACCTGGTTGGAGTAGGTGTGTCACTGTGGGTATGGGCTTAAGATTCTTACCCCAGTTGCCTGGAAGTCAGTCTTCCACTAGCAGCTTTTGGGTGGAGATGTAGAATGCTCAGCACCTCCTGCACCATGCCTGCCTGGATGCTGCCATGCTCCCACCTTGAAGAAAATGGACTGAATCTCTGAACCTGTAAGCCAGCCCCAATTAAATGTTGTTTTTATAAGACTTGCCTTGGTCGTGGTATCTGTTCATAGCAGTAAAACCCTAACTAAGACAATAGACATACAGAGAAAGATTTCATTGATGCACACACACAGAACACACACACACACACACACACACACACACACACACACACACACACACGTTACTAGTGACTGGGGTTGCCATAAATACTTTCTCCTTAAACATTGCTTTTTTATCTCCTAACCAAACTCTTGACCACTAAGCATATTGAACTAAAGAGAGCAAATCAACTTGAGTTAGGTCAGGGGTTATGTGATTTCCCAATCTTGTGGTAGTCCAAGTGCTGTAGCAAGTCGGGATACACTCCTCTCCTCCAGCCAAGGTGTCCTTCTGTGCATGTTGACCTTCTTCATGCCTGCAAGATTAAACGATGCCACAGGAGAAGAATACAGTGCTGGCTTTCAGAATGTCAGAATCAGCAGCCATAACAGTGATGTGTAAGCCAATGTACCGGGTGTTATGTTTCTCTTTCAAAAGTAAATGAGTCAGATTCCTTGTAAAATCAAATGCAACATGCATGCATCACATTCCAATTCTGCTGTCATCTGACAGTTCATTGCTACAGGGAAGTGAGGCAAAAATAAATGCAGGAAGCCATAAATTGCTTCCAATTGTCTGCGAACTCCTTAAGTACACAGTGAGTAATTCTAAAAGCAGAAATCTAGATTCTAAACAGACTCCAATGTGCATTCAAGCGCCTCTTAACATATTTCTTTTGGGAAATGCCTAAGCACAGAGTGCTGAACTTGCCTTGGGTTGACACAGCTTCTTGCTCATCTTGCCCTAATGGAACCATGAGGCCACAAGTGTGTCACCAGAGGACCCTGCATGGTGTCGCCCTCAGTGCCACTATATGTAAATATAACACAATTTCAGGGAAATATGACACTAGAGGCTATTATTATGCAGCTCTCTATAAGCCCTAATTTGCATGTTTCCAATAAAGGTGCACAGCTCACAGTTAGCACACACAGCTGTCATTTTTTCCAATACTATAATTATTACTTGTGAGACTTGAAATCATATCTCTATCAATTCCAGAGATTACCAAAATGATGATGGGATAATTAACATTTTTTTCTGCTTTCCAAAAAATTTCTATCATGGCAATATATTGAAACATTCATAAGTCTATATAGATCGAGGATAAATATTCATATTATTAGGCTTAAACTTCAGGAGTTAAAAACATACTAAGAATGATTGAGCATGAATATAGCAATAAAAGGGGATTGCCTTATGGGAAACTTGGTAGCTATTTCTTGTCTTGTTGATGGAGACATTTAGTTAAAAGGCAGAAGTGAGTGAGATTATATACACTTGTCAAAATGGCATTATTGGAGAGATTATACAGGTAGACAAGGTCAGGTTGTATATCTTCAGTTTCACCTCAGAAACAATGAGGAATAATGCTGATACATCTTTGTACTCTGCAGATATCTCATCAGAAAGAGCTCAGCACAAAGAGCTAGCTGGTTTTGAAGTCGAGCTGTACCATTCTAACATAATCCATGCAACTGACGTTTAGTATGCGGTATCAGATCTTGCAGCTAGTTACCATTCATAATCTGTCACATCAACAGATTTTCATGTTATTATTCATCGTCTCCATCTTTCTGTCTATTAGATGTGCTTATATTTGCTGTAAGTTAGTTCAGATATCTTTTAGGAGATGTCTGAGCCTTAGTAGAAGCCAAGTAAAAAGAGAAAAGAAAAGAAAAGAAAAGAAAAGAAAAGAAAAGGAAAGGAAAGGAAAGGAAAGGAAAGGAAAGGAAAGGAAAGGAAAGGAAAGGAAAGGAAAGGAAAGGAAAGAAAAGAAAAGAAAAGAAAAGAAAAGAAAAGAAAAGAAAAGAAAAGAAAAGAAGAGAAAAAAAAAGTTCCAAGAACAGAATTAGCTTTTGACCAAGAAAGACAATAATTTCTTCTCTGGTGGGAAGCCAGGACTTGGATGTATTTATTGCTTTGATTCATTTTCTTATGAAGACTAAATATCTATCTCACACAGATTTTTGAAAGATAAAAGTTTCCCTCCCTGGTCTCAGCTTTGTGATCCTCCAGCAGGATTGTAGCCATCCAGACTGCTGTGTTTTCTAGTCTCCATAGGTCTTTTACAATCCCAGTGTGACCTTTTAGCTAGTCATTCATGCTTTACAAATATTTGTTGAAGCTGACAATATATCAGAAACTGCTCAATGTGCTGAAGCTGTAACAGGTGCCTAATCACCAAATATAAACAAGCCTCTCATTCTAGCAAAGACACAAATGGCAAAGAATTTAATGCTAAAACTAAACTGTATAAAATGTTCCATGGATCAAGGATTCAGGGAAACAAAACATATGAAAAAAGACAGGAAATAACTATGTGTTAGTCAAAAAGGAGCTGTAATTTTATAGTAGTCAGAGAAACAGTATTATTTTCCTGGAAGGACATTCAAGAAAACAACTGAACTTTCCAGGCAGAGGACATGGTGAGTGCAAAGACCCTGGGGTGAGGCAAACTGTTTGCTATATGAAGAAATGAAGAGAGGCAGTGCATTGTGGCAGAGAGATGGTCTCCTAGCCAGCAGCACATGCATGGGAATGTTGTCCGTAACACAAGCACTATTTGTCATCAGACACAGTAGGCAGTGGGCTCCATTCATTCCTGTTTTATTAGGTCACTTTCCTCTCCTTCTGTTCTGACCCATATCAAGCCCAGAGAATCCTTGTCTTTGACCATGTGAGCATCAGAAATGTTCACAGAAGTATTAGAACAAAAATTGGACCATGCATTCACATTCTGAGTGTGTATGAATATCAGTAGACATATATCACTAAAACAAAAATAAGTAAAAATAAATAAACAAGATAAATATATAAATTATAACCTTAGTTGGGACTATGGAGCTAACTAAATAAATTACATTATTCTCATGAAATATATGCTCATATATGTGTTCAACTAATAAATAAGCATATTTTAAAATATTCATGTTATTCACAACAGAATTCCCATACAATTTTACCCATATTCACATTTTGTTCATATTTTGACTTGTAAAAAGTGACTATTTTGCTGAAGAAAAAAATGTCCCCCTCAATACGTTCCAATCAACACTGAGCAGGTAAAACTCGTTTTCTATATATTCGACAAAATACAGTTTTATGTCTTTTACAGTATAGCATCATGTGTGCCAAGAAACTCAATGCATTTTGTCTTGTTTTGGTTTTTGCCATTTAATGAACCACATCCTACTGAGTGAGAGATGTGTGTAATTTATGAAGAGAAAGCAAGAAGTACATTCTTCAAAAGTCTGAATGATAAGTTGAAACAGTTTATATAGTGATAAGCTTTTATATAAGAAAAATATGATTTCATTGCTGTTTACATTGTATATATATATATATATATATATATATATATATATATATATATACATATACTCAAATACTTGCATAAACTAGTTTAATAGTTTAATAGTAAAACATAAAAGTCACTTGCATTTTTGAGATTCCAACTTTCCTTACATTAGTCATGGGGGAAAATGGATGCCAAGACACCCTCACAAGTCTTTCCTACTTTTCATTTCTGAATCTATACCTACACTTAGAGTTAAAATTATCCTTCATTTCTTCTGTATTCATGGTCATCATGCACTTTGTATATGGGTATATGAATAAACTTGTTGGTATGAACTGATAGGAAATAAATTTTATTTATTGATAAATTTATTTATTTTTTTCCTGAATGGTTATGCTAAGGTTCTCCATAGCCACAAAGATCTTTTTTGCACTTTTATAGAATTTTTTCAAATAATACAAATTACTCATGAATAAACATGATTTCCGCTCAAAAACTTGAGTTGTGTCGACAGTTCTTACAGGAGCATCAAAGAAATGCCTCTCAAGAAGCCAGCCAGTTGAGATAATTAGCATAAGAATACCATTAACTGTCATTAACCAAAACACAGCTAGATAGATGGAAAACCCTTGGCCCTTAAATCAACAGCAGTCAATACATGGAAAGTGGCTTAGTAGCCATTCACTGACAAAAGTGTACAGCCAGATCAAACTACTGATTATCTGGGCCATCCTACAGGTTCTGTCCTGGATGCATTTTTCTTTTTTTTTTTTTTTTTTTTTTCAACTTTTATTAGATATTTTCTTCATTTACATTTCAAGTGTTATCCAGAAAGTTCCCTATATCCTCCCCCCTCCCGGCCCTGCTCCCCTACCTACCCTCTCCCACCCCTTGGCCCTGGCGTTCCCCTGTATTGGGGCATATAAAGTCTCTGGATGCATTTTTCTGATGTGGAGTTCACAATGATGAATCAATGGCCATTTGCTTTGTGTTTGCTGAGGAGTCATTGCCTATTGATGCAGAGAGGTCTTGGTCAAGAGGAAACTCAGCACATCTTGTCCTCTTTCTCTTTCCTCTCTTTCTCTATCCCCTTCCCTTTCTCATGTACTAAATGGTAGATGGCTAGACTGCCAACTCAACAAACAAGTTAAGGACAATTTGGTCTGTCTCTAGCATTTCTCTGAGGAAATACTCTCAAGCAATCTATAATCCTCATGAGTAATACTTCTTTGAAAATTACTCACTTAACATCTGCTTCCTAAGCAATATTGTGTTTGTTTCTATGTAAGTCATTCAAACATCGTGACCACAGGGGCCTCTGTTACTATTGCCAGTATTTAGGTAAGGAAACTAAGACACAGGTCACATGGCTACTTAAGGTAGAAAATTATTCTAATTCCACCATTTGAGCCTTTATGTCAGTATATATCTGGCCCTCATCATATAGTAAAAGATCAACTGGTCTCCCAGAATAATGATTCTTCCACAGAAGAATTATTCCCTGTAATGTGTGGACTCAATTTTCAAGTCTTATATCCAGACTTAAATACTGGTGTGTGTGTGTGTGTGTGTGTGTGTGTGTGTGTGTGTGTTTCAACACTTGAACACTTGGGATGGTGGTGTAAGATATTATTGGTTGCTTTGCATAAACTAAAACAGGCTTAAAAAAACATCAAGACACTAAGAAAAATAACCACCAGGGTGGTATCAACTAAGACTTTGAAGAATAGATCATATTTAATTGGGTAAAATAAAAGAATTTAATTTAAGATATCTTATTTAATTAATCAGTAGTTTGCTCTTCACCTTAATCCCTTATATGGCTCCCCTCCTTTCATTTGCATGGACTGTCACTCAGGGGTATATTTACTGCTCTGGGCTGGATCACCATCCTATCAACTTCAATTTCCCAGAACCCATGTCTCTCTCCATTATGTTCCCTGCTGTAGCACTTCCAAAGAGAAACCAAAGCTAGGACAACTCCTCTCCCAATAGTGCCATGAGATCATGAGACACTGCTCATGCATATGGCTGAGAGCCTTCTCTGCACCCTAAGTGTCCTGCATTTGCTGAATTTCATCAACTAAAATATCTCCAATTCACATCATTGCAGAGTGAGCCTCTCCCTAAAAAACACGTGCCTGGAGCAGAAAGAACTTTCTTTGGGTAAGACAGTGAACAGACTGTGACTATGTCTACCTACGGCCCACAGGGATAAACTGAGGGGTATGGAAGCAGAATCAACAGAAGCCTGATAGTTATGGCCTCACTTCCTACTCTGGCAATATCACCATGAAGTAATGCATCTGATTTCCCAGAACTTTCTCTGGTGACCCAGAATGCCTCCCAGAGATCCCTGCTTTCTCTCCAGAGGCTCCCGGGCAGGCACCTGTCCTTGCTTTAGGCTAATGTGAGACTGTTAACCTTAGGCCCTGGTTTTTAAACCTCTTTTTTTCTGCCACACTTTTTAAAAGATCCAAGTGACAGGGAAGACCTATCTGGAAATAGTTTTTATTTTTCTGTCTCATTCAACTAAATCTCTGTTCTCTATCATATTTTGATCTACTACAAAGTCATGGCATCTACTTTAGCCACAACTATTTAAGTATTTCCAGACGAAACAGGAATTTGACAAAGTCCATAAAGCAAACTGAAAAGTTAAAATCGCAAGACCTTACCTTGGTCTACCAAATGAGTGTGTGTGTGCGTGCACATGCAGGCGCTGGGCGTGGACGCATGTGTGGTGTGTGTATGTGTGTGTGTCTCCACAAAGCAGCCTCGGAGGTTTTAATCACATACTGCTGCCTCTCCCTGGATAATCAAATATATGGTCTGAGGAATCAAAAGGGTCCAGGGAGTCAATTTTTTTTAAACAAATTTGAAATTTGAAAATCTGCTGGAGGCAACTAGAAAGGACTCAGAATTCACACTGTGAAGATACAGAGCAGTATGCTTTACATCTGATATCTCCCAGGGTCACATGGTTTCTAGACACTAACCATCCAGTGGATAACACCCAATTAAGAATAACCAAAGACTATCTATCCTATGTGGTTATAAAGTTGAGACCTAATTCACAGAGTTGCCATAAAGACTCAATGAGATTATTAATTCTGTGACTACCAGATAATCTTATTCACCGTAATAATGATGATGAGAATTACTTTTGCACCTAAGACTTTCTCATTTTTATTATGAAAAATGTCAAATATGTATGAAGGTAGAAAGAAAAGCACACTAATCTTGATTTTTCTCAGATCTGTTTCCATGTTTATAAGTCATGAGCAATTAATACTTTCATCTACTGTCATACATACATTACTTGTAGGGTTATTTTAAATATATTTCCAGATATAATATCATATCTAAATACTAATGTGTATACATCTCTCAAAACAGAGGCATTCTTGACAAGTCACGACCAGAATAGCATTATCACACCTTCAGTTTTAACAGTAATCACTTAAGATAATCAAACATACTAACAAATGTGTCTATTTCTCTGCTGGAACATTTTTTATTTGTATTTTAGCTTGGAAGCCATGAATGTTCATACTACCCTCTTTCTCTGTCTTGGTTGGTTTTGCTCAGTGACTGTACCTTCCTCTTTTGTCTTTGTAGTCTTTTGTTGTTGTAAAAACTAGGCCATTTTTTTTTTCACTTGATACAATTTCCCACAGACTTCTGTGAGTTATATATATAAACTTGCTACTTCCTTAAATATAAACACAAACAACCCAACTTTCCTGTGTCCATCTCAAGGGTTATAATTTATAACAATCACATTTCTCCTTGCAAAAAGAATTCCCTCCAAAAATACATACATTTATTTTTCTTAAATAATGATTTTCTCTAGCAGTTAGTGTGTGTCAAGTACTACTCTAAATTCATCATAAATATTACTTTATATAACTGTAAGAATAACTTTGATCATAGCTAGTAAGTAGGTAGAGGGTTCGACATAGAAATGAAAGCTGGGAGAACATTCAGTGCTGAGTTAGTCTAACTGTGTTTAAGTTAGTATCGCTTAGCTGAAAAGGTACTGAACCTGGGATTTTACTCAGTTTATTTTACTTATTAGTTGTGACTCTGAGAAGTTTACCTAAGAAACATTAACATGAATCCATCAAGGGAAAAGTAACAAGGATTTGGGAACTTTTCTAATGAATTCACCTTGAGGGCTGGAGAGATGCCAGCAATTAGGAACACTGGCTTTTTTCCAAAGGACCTAGGTTCTATTTCCAGCATCTATAAGGTGGTTCACAATCATCTGTAACTTCCAGGGATCTAATGGTCTTTGTATGGTCTTTGTAGGGACTAGTCATATGTATGTGGTACCTAGACACACATGCTGGTAAAATATACACATAAAATATCCTACACATAAAAATTAATGATAATTTCCACCATGTGGTAAGCCCCTTCAGTTATTAATATAGGTCAGTGGTTTTCAACTTTTCTAATGATGACTCTTTAATACAGTTCCTCATGTTGTCATGACTGCAATCATAAAATTATTTTCATTACTGCTTCGTAGCTATGTTATAAATCATAATATAAATGCCTGATATGCAGGGTATCTGATATGCAAGCCCTGTGAAAGGATCTTTTGATATCCAGAGGGGTTGATAACCCACAGGTTGAGAACCACTGATGTAAAACATAGGCTGTGCTAAGTACCACATCTTAGGAGCAGTTTTAATCAGATATCAATATTACAAATCATCAAATATTTACTAAGTCTTGTCTCTGTAAGTAAAATGTTCAACATGAATTAACTAAGGGATGAGTTTCCTAAAAGGAAAGCAATTGTCATCTAATTAAAATACATAAAACTATTAAAATAGCTGAGATGAAAAAGCAATCAATATTAGTTATGATCATATGGATTTGCTTGTCATAAAATGATTGAACCTTGGAAGATAAGTTTTCAACTTAATGTATTTAATAAACATCACTTGTAGTTGTGAATAGATGAGAAGTGAGTTAAAAAGACAATATTTAAGTTAAACCATAACCAGTAATTCAGGTATAAGCTGACTATTGATCTCATTGAGCCTGGGTGTTAGCATTCCCAGAACAATTATCTCTAATAAATTGAAGCGAGTGCTCATGCTACACTTGTAAGTTGATAGATTGCCAAAATAATAGCATATGTGGGACTCTTTTCAATTCCCTTCAAATTTAGTTTTACATTAAATTTAGAGAGCATTGACATTCTTCTATTTCCACATCTTAGGATTTATTTCAAATATACATCCCCAGTTGTGTGAACATCAATACCACGACATCCTGTACTCAAAACAAGTCAAACGAACCAAATTTGGTTTGTATTCTCAAAAAGTTATTTTTAAATCAGGGAACTACTTTTCATTGCACATCTGTCATTTATAAAGAACCCATGGAGGTGTTCGGGGACAAGGCTCATTATCTGGATCCCTTGGAAGCTCCCGTTGTGTTCTTGAGGTGACTGTCACATTGTAGAAGCAACTGTCCTGTCAGGTTCCAGTGTGTATTCTCCCTCTACTCACACTGTAGGATGCTTTCTTTAAGTACCTTTCTTCAGAGCTAATCTGTGGGATCTCTCAAATAAAGAGACTATGAAGCAAGGAACGTTAAAGAGTAATTTAACTTCAGAAATGAAAGGTTTTCAAGTAAGAATATTTTAATTAAATTATAATTACATCCCTTCATCCCTCCCTTCAACCCCTCCAATACCCCCACTCCCAGCTGCATCTCAAATTCACAGTATTTCATTCTTTGTGGTATGTGAGTGTGAATGTGTGTGTGTGTAAATATAGAAACATGTAACTGTAACCTGCGTGTATATTTTATGTAGTTTGCACGTATGTGATTTCAGGGCTGACAACTTAGTATTAGATAAGGGTACTCATCACTAGGGAAAACTAATTCTCCTTTTTGAGGATCTGTTGGTAATTGTCTACAGCTCTTCCTCTAGGAGTGGGTCTCCACGAGATTTCCCCCATTCATGTTGCAAGTCATTTGGTATTGTCATTGTTCAGGTCTTGTTTAGTTAACTATACTGATGTGACACAATGAGTGTGATGTCTCTGTGAGATGAGCACATGTAATCTCCCAGAACGTTTCCTGGTCTCTGGCTCTTACATCTTTCCACCCTCTCTTCCATGTTGTTCCCTAGGGCCTTTGGTATAGGATTAAGTTCCAACCTTTGATTTTCCCCTGGTAAGATTCTTTTCATCTTGTAGAAGTTTTCTGATACTATAGGTACAATATACACAAAGAACTGTAGGATAGTTTCTTGGAAGTATACAGGTAACATGGAAAATGTTCAAGTTCAACATTTAAATCTTAATGATACCTGAAGCTATCCAGAGATTCACAGCAGGTCTAAACTGAAAGAAGTACACACACACACAGACACACACACACACACACACAGACACACACACACACAGACACACACACACACACACACATACACACACCATTAAACAAATTTAAAAGTGGATAAATTAAGACCACTCAGGCCAGACAAATACCAGCTCATAGCTGCTTCAAAATTCCACTTTAATTTTGTTATTGTATTTACCCAAGATACATGTTATTGGCATGATTGTGCCCATTACATGTGCCCATATAATATAATATATATATATATATATATATATATATATATATATATATATATATTACATGTAATTATCAGAACAAGTAATTAGCATGCCTTCCTCCTTAAACATTTGTGTATTAGGACACCAATACTAAATTTGTCACCTATTAAAAAACAGTGTTTTAAAAGGAAATTTAAGAAATAAAAAGCCAATAAATAAAATCTTTTCTTATGTGTAATATGTTTCAATAATATTTTCAGATTTTAATTGAATGTAGGCTACAGAATGGTAATTAAGGAAGCCTTTTATCTGTCCTTTACAAAACCAGATAGACACAAAAATAGGGAACAGGAAGATCTTATTTTGAACATAAAACTTTTCAGTCTCTTCAAAGAAATGCTAGAATGATGAGCTCTGAATCTATAACAGAAAACAGAGGGAGAAAGCCAAGATAAATATGTGTCCCTCCCCAAAAGAGCCCTGTATAAAGAAAGCACTATCTTCTAGTCAGACATCGTACATGATCAAGGTTCTTAATATTTCCTCTTTTGTAGAACCAGTATCAGATATGGCTGGGCTACTCAGACCCTTGCAGGTATCACATGGGATTTCTGGCAGTAACACAGGAGTATCACTGAAGACAGAAACAGTCCCTTTCCTTTCTGTTTTCCCTTTACTACTAATGTTGTTTCAATGTATTTTGAAAATAGGTAGATTTTGATATTTCAAAATATATGAATATGGATATCATGAGTACGTTTCACGTTGAAGGAAATGTTCTGTCCTGTAAAACTCTTAGATCTCTGAACACACATAGAAAACATAAAACATTGAAAATACATCAAGTGAAAGGCTTTTCAAACTTATCAAAGACTCATGTAATAGAATCCGAAATGCTCCCTAAAGATCCGCATCTTTAAAGGGATGGTTATAATCCTCTAGGGGCTATTGATGGGTGGGATACCCATTAGGAGCCTCATGGGAAAAAGTCAGGCTATTGGAGGCATATCTTGGTCTGTCTCTGTTTCCCTGGCTCTATCTGTTTTTCTGTCATTCTCTTTCTGTCTTTCTCTCTCTCTTTGTCTCTCTATCTCTCTGTCTTTCTTTGCCTTTCTTTCTTTCTTTCTTTCTTTCTTTCTTTCTTTCTTTCTTTCTTTCTCTCTCTCTTTCTTTCTTCTCTCTCTCTCTATATATACATACATATATGTATATATCAAGTTTCCAAGAGGTAAGCAGGCCTCTCCACTATGAGCTCCCACAACAGTGTACTGTTGCACCAACCACAGGCTTGAAGTAACAAGACCAAATGACTATGAGCTGAAATCTCGGAAACTTTGAGCCAAAATGATCTTCTCTCCTAGTAAGCTGATTAAATTCAATATGTTATCATAGGTGTGGGAATCTCACAAGCCCAACTCCTAAGAAACAAAGAATGAAGTTATTCTAGGAAGGGTGGATGGTCAAAGGAGTCAGCATATCTCACCAGCGTTGGGCACTTTGTTAGCCAACCCTCAACAAACAAAAATGTTTCTATTAGGAATTTCCTGAATTGAAAGCAAGTTGTCTATCCCTTGCCCTCTACAAATCTGGTCTCCATATGTCCTCTGGTTCCAATGTAGTTTGCAGTACCCAACAACTTACGTTGAGGTTTTATCCTCAGAAGTGAGGATACTGAAGTCAGGTAGACTTCAATGGAGAGAAATTAGTCATGAGGACAGCTCTCTTGGAAAAGGTTAATGTAGTTCTCATATGATAAGTTTGTTCTTAACAGAGAGTCTTATCCTAAATCAGGGAGGTTGGGTCTTCTCTGGGCTCTTGCTGCCCCCAGTCCTCTAACAGGCTCTTCTGTATATATTACTGCTACATAACACCATTTATCATGAAGTCCAGTGTTCCTGGACTCCAACACTGTGACGTACATAAACCCGTTTTATTGATAAGGTTTCCAACCCCAGATACCTTGTTACAACAATTCCAAACTGACTATGATAAGACATCATACAATAATAGTAACTCATGATCAGCCTTCTCTCGTAAAACAGAGACTTCATTCTATGGTAAATATGAAACTGAAGAAGGAAGTCTCTCATTTTAAGAACTAAACATGCTTAACAGTCAATTTTAAAACTCAGAACCTCCCACTAGCTTCTACCATTAGCTTTCCCCAACATCCCAAGAGTGTGGATCAAGCCTTTACACACTGACCCAAACATCAAAATTTTCAATGGTCAGGCGATCTCCTAAAGAACCCAGTGCAGATCATAGCTTCCTCTATGGTATTTTCTCACAGCCCACAGACAGACTATGTCATTCTCCTGAGGCTTACCCTGGCAGGTGGCCACAGCCTGTAGCCTGCCTGTGGATGGGGAGTGTGATGTTCTTAATTATAGTGTGCAAGAGAAAAGGTTTCAAATGATGCCCTAGAAACTTAAAATCAAATATTTCAGGCATAAACATCTAGACCACTGACTTTCCTTAGGAATTTGAACTTCTATCAAGTGTGGGACATCAGGATGCCTTTAGTGCTAGTCTGCCATGCTTCCCTGAAGACTTTGAGTTCAAGCCCTTATATACACTGTTCTGTCTTCTACTGTAGAGAAATGTTCATAATGGCAGTGTTGCTTATTACATGTAAGATGTGAAAATTACACAGTGAAAATCTCCTTTGTTTTTTACAAATCTTATCTTCACAACTCCTCTTCCTGTATTTCACTTTCTCTAGGTTAGAAATATCAAATATCTTAGTTGTTTATCTTGGACTTTCTTTTCCTGTGCTGTGATAAAGTGCACTGAGACAAGCAACTTAAGGGAGAAGGGTTCATTTCGACTGCTCAGGTAATACTTTGATACTTAGGAGAAGGCAAAGCAGCAAGAGTTTCAAGTAGCTAATCACACCACAACCACGATCAGGAGACAAATGAATACTGCTACCCAGGTCTTTCCCTCCATTTCATACAGTCCTGGATTTCTTACATAAGGAATGGTATTATCTATAATTCAGATGTGTCTTCCCATTCAGGTAAGATGGCTCCCCATATAAAGGAGCATGCTACCATGTTGGATGACCTGAGTTTGATCACTTGAAGTCACATGTAGAAGGAGAGAACTAACCCCCCACAGGTTATCATCTCATAATCTCCATACATTATCTGTGATTTTTCCCAAGCCACCAAATAAATAGTCTGATAAAATGTTTCTAAAAAGAAAAGTATTTTTATATCAATTAACTCAATCAACAGTACCATAGGCATGCCCAGAGTTCTATCTACCAGGTAATTCTAGATTGTCAAATTGACAATCAACTCTAACCATCACTTACATGAGGTATGAATCTATATTTATAAATATCTGGATAAAATGGATACCATATGGAATCAGTATATACAGCCTACAATGTGGGAAGGTCAGGGTAGGAGAATTCTATCCCAGCTAAGAGACACATAGAATTTTACTATAGCTCTAGGCAGCCTACATTTCCAGACCAAACTATAACTTTGTGTTTGCCCGTTTAAGCCTCCTCTCTGGAATTGCCTTTATTTTAAAAATTAGCTCTACAGACATTCACTGAAACAAACAACCTAAATTTATCATTGTCCTAAAAGAAGGAACTGGATTTTTTCTTTCTTTAAGTGCTGTAATATAAACAACACCTTCAGCATTCCAGCAAACAAGATTAGATAAGCAAAGTATCCCAGAGGAGTGTCAATACCTCATCTCCTAGTCACCCTGCTTTAGCAAGGGATTGAAATCATTAAATTCACAGCTCCAATAAACAGTGTGCAGATTACTTTGTGAAGGGAGCTGCATAATAATACCTGGAGTGTAAAAAGAGAAAATGAAGTTTAATTAAGTGTTGCCACTGAAATCATACTGAAAAATCACAATGAAAGAGAGGCTAGGAAGACCACCCCCACAAGGATATGGACAATGTTTGCCAACTATAAAACAATGACTTTAAAAAGTAGGTTGTTTATCAATATACAATGTATGCTAAGTATGATAATATGTGCAATGCATAGCATTCTAACACAATGAAGTACCTATAATAGATATGTGTTCCAGGGCTAACCCTCTGAGAAACTTACTTTAGTTTCTTTAATTTATTGAAATATTTGTATTCTTAGGGAATTAAAGTGTTTGTATAGAACATTTCAAAATTCACAATGATCTGGCATATGTATAAAAGTGAATAAATAGAAAGACCTTAAATACATTTAAAGGTTTAAATCCACTAGCAATATAAATCGACGAGGTTAAGAGCAAGGACTGGATTAAAATTTGCATATTCAGTGAGGATATCATTAATTGAGGGGTGGGGTTGTCAACTAGCTTTAAACCTAAATAGTAGACTTTTCCCAAAGATTTAGGGTCTAAATACAGTATTCTTGGGTTTATCTCAGTTTTCTGTCTAAAAGAACCATGTGAGCTATTCTTCCTAACACCCAAGTGCTAAAGAATGGTATATCACCTATATGTGTATACATCGAATCGGTCCCTCCAGGTGCTATCTCTTTTGAGTCTTCCTGAACTCAGTATCTGTCCAATGAATGCAAACTGTGTAGCTTCTATCACTATGGAAACGTGACATCCCCCATACACACTGATGACATTTCTGATACTTAGACCAAGCCAAGGAGGTGACACAGTGCTGATGCCATCTGCCAGTCACTGAAATGAAAGGGTTGAAGCATGTAAACAGACTCTCCCTTACTTCACACTTGCAATTATATTAATCGTAGCAAATATTTCACATATAACATGTACTATGACCAGACCTTGTTCTCATCAACAACGGGCATCAACTCTTCTTACACAACTCTGTATGAAATTGACAGGAGCAGCATCCTCATTTATGGGTGCCAATCAAGAAAATGAGGGGTTCAAGTATTTTATAACTTCCTAAAGTCTGTACTACGCTTCTACGTAGTACAGCCTGGATTTGAAGGGGAATATCTCCTTCCAGAGGATTAAGCACCAGTTTTGCAACAGAAACCTCTGATCCTCACAGCCACCCACCTGTTAAAATGTGGCAATTGTACTTCCACAGAAGAGTTTATCAATATGAAGCCCAAGGTTGCAAAGCCAGCCCTACCTAAATCCAGTGTCAGCAAACTTTCCATTCCATTCTGCTGTAGGACACACAAGAACATAGGAAAACAGATCCGGGTATTTCCAGTTGAAGGAAAGAATGCATTATCTGGTCCTTCTGGAAAATACATCAGGTCTACACTGGTGACCCACTGGGCTACCCTGTAGATGATGATTATACCCATTGAAAACCCAAGGAACCCCCTTTTGAGTGGAGAACATACCTTTTCTCAAATGTTAAAACAGATTATACATCTGATAGTTTTATGAATCCTCTGAATTTGAACTAAACCAATGTTGTATCCATTGATCATATTTAGCATTGTTTTTGTTTTGTTTTAAGAAACTTTTACAGCCCCACCTAGATTATATGACCATATTCTCTCTCTCTAGACATTAGGCACATTCAAACATCCTAGCTGAACCCTCAGTTCCTGAAGTCACAGGACAGTGAACAATAATGGAAATCAGGCATCATGTCACAGGGGAGAGAAATTATTTCTGATATCAATCAAAAGCTACAACAACATCAAAAAACCCTCTTCTCATATTCTATGCCATCACAACAGCTGCCTTTGACAAGTAAACATCAAGTAATCAAAACAAGCATTAATTAGCATCAACTATTTACTATTCATTGAGACAGGCCATCATCTGCTAATTATCAGACCAATAACAAAGTATTGATCACAATTTGTCAACCTAGGAGTAATTGAAACCAGGAAAAAAAAAGAGTGGAATCCCTCAGTGAACAATAGGCTTTTAGTTCAGAACCGCTTAATCAGCTCTTCCATTCTACCTGCCTGTCGATAAATGCTTTTCATATCATTGTCTTTCTTTCAATTGTGATTTTTTTTTTTAGAATCATGTGATTTGGTAGGAACATATTAAGCACATATATCATTTTGGCAGCCAATACCATGCCGTGATGGAATTAAGAGAGTTAATGCCTTGCCAAAAGCACAGAATAGGTATGTCTTCCTATGTGCCTTACCTTGGAATGATGCTAGTTAACTTTCATTTTTCATCTGTTTAGAAGCAGTTATAGAATATCTATAATGGGATTTCTGGCTTTAGTTATTTAGATGGTTATGTTCCTCTTCTACATTTCAATGTTCAATGTAGAGGCTCACCAAGTTTTCATCTTCACAGAGAAGCAAAAACCCACCATTGCTGTTGCCTGACTGCCTTCATGAATGTAGGGCAGAAGTTCTTAACCTTCCTCACGTAGTGACCACCAGCCATAAAGTTATTTCATTGCCTCTTTATAACCATAATTTTCTACTGTTATGAATCACAATTTGAATGCCTGATATGTAAGACTTATGATATATACCCCAGTGAAAGGGTCATTCTACACCAAAGGGCTTATGACCCACAGGCTGAGAACCACTGAAAGTCTGTTTGGGAACTAAATGGGGAAAAGAAAATCAGTCCTACTGGAATCTAAAACTTAGTCCTTACCATGTCACTTCTTCAGTGAACATTTTTCAAAGACAAAATCCTAAGAATTTTTGCCAGCTGGGTGGTAGTAGCACATGCTTTTAAGAGGCAGAGGTAGGTGTACCTCTGAGTTCAACAACAGCCTGGTTTAAAGAGAAACCCTTTCTTGAGAAACCAATAATAATAGTAATAATAATAATTTATATAAATAATAATTATTAAACTTATTTATAAAAGTTAAATGAAGGTGCTATGCTAAAGACTGCAATGAAAGAATTATAACATACCTAAGATATCAGACATAAGGAAACTCTCCCTGAGCCTACAGGTCATCCCTATGTCTATCTCAGAAGGAGAGCAGAGCCATCTTAGCTACACTGTATGACTAACATGTCTACCTTTACCAGATTTCTGACACTTTCCATTTTAGATGGTGAAAACAGAGCATGGATAAGTTTAAATGCCAAGGAACTAGAGACTGGCTCAAGTCTCTCAGTTAATATTATCCAAAGAAACACCCACACCCACACCCACACCCACACACACGCTCAATGGAGGTGAGCAAACTGTAAAAATCTTAAGCTCACCAGAGAGCTGGTTCTCAGAGGCTTCTCCATAATAACTATTTGTGCCTATTTTCTGCCTGAAGAATTTTCATAATTTTAAATCTAAGAAAAACATGACTCGTAGCGGGAGTGGAGACATAACATGAACCCTTGGACAGCAGAGGAGCTTGCTCAGTCATTGCAGTAGTTATCGGGGTCCTACCTGGAGACCCGGCTGGCTAAGTGGATTAGTCTGCGACTTTCTACCCATGAGACTGTTCTTGGCTTCAAGTCCTGACTGGAGTGACTGAAAAATCATTCCGACCACTGATGTGTGAAACACCAAGGTGAACTGAGAAAGGGCATCTCAGGCTGGTTATTAAAGTGCTGGCTTCCCCAGTCCCCACACCACAGAAAATGCAAACACTCTACATAAGAATCACACAAAACCCATGGCCCTAGGCGAAAAGAACGGGTAACAACCCAAAAAACGAATATTGATGATTGAAAAATTACACACATACCTAATCCAAGTAAACTATCACTAGGAAGATACCCCAGTTTTAAAAACAATGCTGTGCAAGTATGAGATCCCCAGCACCCACAAGATAGATGGGTATGGGGGTACCCCTAGAACTGGTGCAAGGGAGAAGTCAGGCAGATCCCAAGATCTTGCTGGCTACTCAGTCTAGTCAAAATGTCAAAAGGATAAGACAGTGAGCAGCAAGGGGACATGGCTGAGGCTGGCATTTGACCTCCACACACTCGTTGCATGTATGCACATACATGTGCAAACTCATACATACACACATGCATACACCATAAACACACACGCATACAGTCCTTGGCTTAGTCACTGACATTCTTTTAGCCTCTATGGTATTATAATAAATTAATGTCTTGATTGAAATGTAATCAATTCAAGAAAATTAACAATTTGTTAAAATTCTTAAACACAAGATATTTTTTCTCTTCTTTCTTTCTTTCTTCCTTCCTTCCTTCCTTCCTTCCTTCCTTCCTTCCTTCCTCCCTCCCTCCCTCCCTTTCTTCCTTCCTTCCTTCCTTTCTTTTTTTTTCTTTTGAGTACATTCACTTTGACGACAAAGGAAACAAAACCTAGAAACATTAGAATAGAAACAGCCTCATAGATCTAGCCATGAATGAGATGCAGCCAGCAGACATGAGGAAATTCACAAGAGCACCCATTGAACATTATAGCCCTCTATATTAAATGAAAGAGTTAATAGGGCTAGCCTATTTCAAGAAAACCACCCTGTTAAATTACATATTATAACCAGCTCTGTTTTCATTTAAAGTGAATAATTCATTTGTACCTTAAATTTCATCTCTATATCTGATTTAAAACACTGCTTCCAACAACAGGTGCATATCCATATAAATGACTTTGCTGATTCTGTGGAGAAAGGCTGATTGCAAGAAGAGGAAGGGGAAGGGGAAGGGGAAGGGGAAGGGGAAGGGGAAGGGGAAGGTATTTTGCTTTTTATGTCAGACACAGAACTCTCTTAGCAAGCTTCCCCAAACAAAAACATTTGCAAAAAATTTATGATACTGGGAAAAAGAAGACCTATTCTACCAGAAATAAATTTGAAATAATATCATATTCATTCCTCATAGTGAGCTAGATACAATGCCCTGTCTCGTCACTTGAAACTCTAAGGAGCCAAGCTTCCACCTTAACAGAATTTTACTAGTTGCTTTCTACAAATATTCAAGCTTTGTATAACATGACAGCAATTTAGCAACCACCACCACTTTCTGGGGATGGTTTTACTGACTCCCCTATTTCAACTTCCAGATTTGATTTAATTTGATTAGAGAAGTATTAACAAAGCTGAAACGCTAACTCATAGCAATCACGCTGGAGAGAGATCACCCAAGTGGCTGGCAAGCCCTGTGCTGGGGGAAGACGTTCAAGACGTCTTTAAGATGTCTGATTAGGAGCTTGTGATTGCAATCACTAATAACTCGAGGGTCACAGGACTGCTCAGATAAACTAGCAAGCTCAATTACCAGCAAGATGAGCAACACTGGCTAACAGGCCCAAGCTCCTCTAAAATAGACCACGTGCCAATAATTGCTTTTCACCAGATCTCTGTTTATAGTAATGTTTTATGATTTTTCATTTTCATTGGGAAAAAAAACCCTCCTTTGTCCACAAAGCATTTGGCTGTATGTGTTTTCATGTCACTGAAAGTCCTGTTTTCTAGCTCCAAAACCTTAGCACTGAGAGAGAAAATTAAACACCCTGGCAGATGTTCTCTTTGTAGTTACTTGTTTAAGTTCAAGGTCACAGGTCTGGCTTGTTATCATGCTACCCTTTGGCAAGAATGTTCACAGAAAATGAACCAATGAGAACAAGGCCCTATAAATTCTTCTGATTGTAACATTATTGGAGCTATAATAAAAGAGTTGGAGAGGGAGAGCGAGAGGGAGAGGCAGAAAGGAACAAGGCACAGAAGGAGAGTGGAATAGAGGGAAGAAAAGAAGAAAGAAAAAGAAAGAAAGAAAGAAAGAAAGAAAGAAAGAAAGAAAGAAAGAAAGAAAGAAATATATGAGAAGAGATAGATGATGTAGATATAGATATAGATATAGATATATAGATATATAGATATAGATATAACTTTTTCAATAGTTAGAGATGAGAAAAAAATATAGAAATTTTGGTTTTGCATTATTCACCAGGCAGCCAAGGACCAGCCAGCTAAGGATCACAGAGGAGACAGGAATGAAGAAGGAAGGAGATAAAATCCCCTAGAGAGATACAGTGCATTTTGCATCATTGTTTTGCTAAGGGCTAAAGAAAAGGTTTTTCAGCTGCTCAGGAGCATTTTTCTCTGGGCCAGAAGAACCTTTTTTTGTAAACATTAAGCTTCTGAGACTATCTCTGCTCCACTATCTCCTGAGTCACCTATGACGTTCACTTAGCAGTGGGATTTTTACCATAAAAGCATGAAAGAAGAGAGACCATGTGGGGAGACAGCAGAGTTTGGATGCCAGAGCTTGAGGTCTGAATCCTATCCTCGTTCCCTCTACTTCTAGGTTCTGTGATGAACACCAAAGTTTTCTCTCTTGTGCCTCAGATTCTGCATCTCTAAAACCATGACAGATGTCCTTCACAGAATAGAAATCATCTTGATGATGCTTTAAAGAGCCATGTTTCCCACAGACTAGACGCTTGATATTTATGCTTTATGACTGCTGTTACCTTTCTAGAGAGAGAGAATCTTGCCACTCACAGCCCAAAGCTACCTGAGCTCACCAAATAACACTCCCAAACAATAAACTCACTTCCTTCTTCTCTGTTGCTATAAAATGACTTGGCAACATAATACATATTTTCTGTGTCTCTGTCTCTCTCTGTCTCTGTCTCTCTGTCTCTGTCTCTGTCTCTGTCTCTCTCTCTCTCTCTCCCTCTCTCTTTCTCTCTTTCCAATTAATTTTTGGCAACCATCCTCATTAAAACTCAAAGTCACCAGGCTCCACACATCACCGGCACCAAGGATGAATTCAGAGTTCTCAGTTCATTGATGTGGTACCACATTGAGGTCCCCTACCTTGCCTCCCCTCTGGTAGGGGACCATGTTCGCTGTCACAGCTTTCTTCTGTCAGTTTTTTGCTTTGGGTCTGTTTCCTCTGCCATTAGACTATCTGATGTGAGCTCTTAGATCTCATCTCTTTCCTGTCTCTGTGTGTCCTGTGTGGAAAATTCTGTTTCCATATCATTCACATGAAAGTATCACCCTGATAGCTTCTCTATACTCCAAAGGTAAGCTAGCCAACACAGCATGCCTCACACCAGTGCCTCCTACACATCTATACACGAACCTTGGAAACCATATTCTCTGCAATGGTTCAGAAATAAACCGGAGGGAATCCCGATTCTTACCACTGGGACCCACCTTAAAAATCTATCTAGAATTTAAGCACCCAGATCATGCTTTACCAGAGGAGATCATTTCTGGTTCTTAGGTCACTTCAGAGTCCCCTTGCTGCTCTTTCTACTTTCAGCCTGTCCCTCTTGATTTATTCCAAGCATACCTGCCACGCTCTTGGCCTGCGTTGGAGACCCTATCTCGATGTTCTCTTCTCTCTCTCAAACACACTCTGTAGTTCAGGCTGGTTTCTTTCCTATTCCCTCATATCTGGTAATTCACTGTTGCCCCATTTGGTATGCTGGCTCCCTAGCTTCTCACACAGTTCAGCTTCACTTCCAGATCCTTCCAGATCCTTCCAGATCCACTCTGTCTCTACTATTAAATTCCATACCTTTCCACAGTCTGCCTGCTTTTTATTCTCCAACTTATTCTACAGTAGCAAAATCAGAAGATTCGGTCCTGAATCTGAACTGACTTACACTCTCCCAAGATTCACATGCTGACAGCCTAACTGCCTCTGGAGCTGTTTTAGTCAGTGGACGTTTAAAGAGACAAGTAATGTCAAATGATATACCAAAGAAGTATCCTCAACCCAAAAAGACTAGTGTCTCATAGAGTGGAGAAGAACACAGAAGGGATACAGAGAATGGGATGCCATAGTAATCAAATGAGAGAGACCTCTGAGAAGTTAGTTCCCTGGACCCTTCAGAATACCCACTGGGACAGTGAGGACATAAATGTCAATGTTTCAGTCTCTCCCATCAATGATGCTTTGTTATCCCAACCCTAGCAGATTATGACAACCCTCTGTAATCATTGTTTTAAGGAACACTCTCTTGTACTTATTTCTAAACAGGAGCTGGATACAGTGTCCTATCCCATCCCTCCATCTGAATGTGCAATTCATTTTCTTTGTATCTAGCACTCAGGATGATTGACTAGTTATCCCTGGTTTGGAGATAATAGTGTGGTTTGCTATGCATGCTCATGAATAAATAACTCCTTCGTGGTACAAGTGATGGCTGAGCTAACTCCACCATTGAATCTTTGTATGCCTAGTAGAATATTTGTACAGAGAAGCAGCCCCTACTCTGCGACCTGACTCCCCATTGATGCAGCTCAGATAGAAAAATGGATACATGTACATACATAAACATGCACAGCACAGGAGCATACACATTCCCTTCTTAGTTGGAGAAATGATACTTTTTCCTTATGTGAAGGGACAGCTGGAGACAGAAAGGCTTAGGTTGAAACTACAAAGTCTAAGTGAAATTATATATAGATAGATAGATAGATAGATAGATAGATAGATAGATAGATAGATAGAGAGAGAGAAAGTTAGTAGTTGGGAAATTGTGAATGCCCAGTGATAAAATAGTGGAGCTCTTATGTAGTGACCACAGAGAGCTATGTGTTGGCTAAGCACCCAACCATCTGTCTATTGAAATCCTTGATATGACAGCACAGGATTGCAGGTGAACCTTCCCTGCTCGAGATCAGGGTTCCTAGGGACGCAGCAGGTGAGGGATGTTTGTAATGAAACAGAGCTTTCCACAGAATACTGTAAATATTCAATTTCAGTATACAATGCCAGTCATGCCTATACCAGATGCAAGAAGGAAGAATGGGGGGCTCAAGGTCAGGGGCCAAGGAAACTTGTCAGCCTCTCTGACTTTGTCTGAAATGGATTGCAGATAGCTCTCCATGAACTGCACGTTACATAAAGACCAAAAGGAAAAAGGAAAGGAAAGGAAAGGAAAGGAAAGGAAAGGAAAGGAAAGGAAAGGAAAGGAAAGGAAAGGAAAGGAAAGGAAAGGAAAGGAAAGGAAAGGAAAGGAAAGAATCTAAAATTACTTTTGTTGGGCTATTATAAGGAATGAAATAATAAATCAGATATGAAATGGGTGGCACCAAAGAAAGACATAAACTGGGCAATTATATGACTATAGATTTTCTGCTACTCCTTTGGTAGTCCATATAAGAGATTGTTGCTACATGGCTGGAAGCTCAGAAGAAACAAGGAAGGTGGTGCTTAGGAGACAGAAGGTGTTTACTTCCGGTTATTTTCTATTTGTGAAAAGTCTTTTCAAAGCAGAAACCACATTCTATTTCTTTATTTCTGATAGTTTCTGGCAAATACTATTTTCATCCTATATGTTGCAAAGTTGTAAATCTTGCATATATTACATACTAATGTGCAGAGAAAAGAGGGCCCTTACATTTTCTGTAGCCAACGCATGCATTTCCTCCCTAGCTCCACTCCATGAATCAACAGTGTAAAGACGTTTTACATTTGCATCCAGCTAAAAGCTTAATCTAATTAGATTTCAGGTAGTGCAGAGTTCCTTAACAAAAGAAAAAGAAAAGCTAATTGTGGTTGTTCACAGCATTTTCTTTCTTTTTCTGCCTTTCCTTCTTTCTAAATCAGCATCCAAGTGTATGCCTGTGGTTAGGATAAAGACACTGAGGATCCAGGAGACAGTAAGGTGTCCCTTGCACTTCCCCCATTCCTCTCACAAGCAGTTCTGCTCAGGAACCACAAAGATGGCTGGTCTTCATTCCCAAACACCTAGGGATGGATTTATATCTTCTGAGCTGTCAGCTTGGTTCACTTCTACTTTATGTATTTGGATAATGGATATCATAACAGTTTAACCTCCACTGAGCCTTTGAAGCCGGAAGAGAAGCAATAATCTTCACCAACTGGCTAATACTGTGCCCATTATTAAATTCTAGATACCTATAGTCACTGGGCATTGCAAAAGCTCCATTTAAATTCATGTTAAACTTTCTATGTCATTTAGCATGAAGCTTTGGCAATGATTTATCAATGGAACAAAAAAGACAAGCCTTAGAAAGAAAACTAAATAAACTGGTGTCAAGTTGTATCTATCAGTAAAAATATGGCAGGTTTGGAAGGCTCTGATAGGAGTTGTGTATATATAACAAGATGCTCTGGGAGGAATGTAGATTAAGCTAGTTCTTTTCTTGAGGCAGGGCTATATGCATGTTTGTCTGAAATTAGCAATAAACTTTAAATCATCAAACTCTAAGGTTTGGGTCTGACATTTATAGGATATGGGAAGTCTTTAAGAAACGCTTTATTTCTAAGTCAATATCTTGCTTGGTAGTTTCATCTTTTGAAGATGAAAATTGATTTTTCTCAGCGCTGCAAATAGCCTCATCCCATCCCCCATTGCTACTATGAGCCTGGCACACAGGGAGGACAATTTGGGGAGCCTAGACCATGACAACAGCAGCTTCAGGCCATTCCACTCAGGAGAGGAGGGTTGGGTGACTGTCTCAATGCTGTGTATTTCGTAGTAATTCTCTACTCTTTATTAGTGACAAAAAAAGAGAGTTCAACAGTACTCCTGTCCTAAAGCTTCATAAGCATATACCTTAATTTTATTTCCGACAACAGTACCAAGGATTGGCTCAGATAGGTCTTCAAAATAGTCCCATATGTTATTCTGTTCATGTCTTTTCTCCACAACGACAGGATTAATCCCTGATCAATGCTTAAAATATTCTCTGCTTAATGACTTCTGAAAATAAGGCAAGAAAGAACAAAGTATTTTGAATAACTGCCGCACTCTTGGAGGAACTACGGAGATATCTTGAAGAAAATGGTTCGAGTGGATGAAGATGTAGGTCCACCTTTCAAAGGCCTCACTTTAGTGACTCTCTTCCACTACTTAGGAGTTGCCTCTCAGAAGCTCTAAAATAACCCAGATGCTATAGACTAAATATTCAAAACAGAAGCCTGTGGGAACACTTCATTCTGTAACCATCATGGACAGAGATAGACAAACAGTTCTTCCCCTTGAGGGTTTTGTCCTAGAAAGAGAAAGAAGCATATATTTTATGGTAGATTCTTTAAAACTATATATTTATTTTTAATTTATTTTCATTTGTATATCTATGAATGAATGGTGTGTGTGTGTGTGTGTGTGTGTGTGTGTGTGTGTGTGTACCAACAGAAGCCAGAAGAGAGCACCAGATCCCCTGGAACAGGAGTTAAAAGTAGTCATGAGCTGCCCAGGATGCTAGAAACTCAGGTCTGCTCAAAGAGAAGCAAGTACTCTTAACCACTGAGCCATCTCTCCAGCACAAATATTATAATTGTTAAAGATTAGGTATGGACAAGTGTGATAGTTTAGAAGGACTGGGAGCTCCAAACGTGAAGAAGGCACACACCTACAGTATAATTATGCTCAAGATTGAAAGAATAAAAAATCAGGGCAACAGCACATGGGTGTGTTAGTGATGCACTGCTCCTAAGGACAGCATGGAACTCTTCTGCCTTTCCTGAGGCTCCTTTACTAGAGCAGAAGACGAGCAGCTAAGTGGGGAAAAAGAACATGTTCTCACATGGCAGAATGAAAGAGTAGGTGTCTATAAGGAAAGGGTGGAGACAAAAGCCCTTTGTCCTGGGCAGAGGGAGAAAAACTCATGAACCCCACATTCTGCAAAGAGACCAAGAATATATATGGTGTTCCTTGAAAGAGGGTCAGAAATGCTTGTCTGCTCAAGGTTTGCTGACAATGTCAAGGGAAGGAAGAAAAGAATGAGAATGTTGAGAGCCTCTGCTTACTGGGGTCTGGAAAGATGCTCAGCAGTTAAGAACACTGGCTGTTAACTTCCAGAGGATCCATGTTTGACTTCTCCTAGCACCGGCATGGCAGCTCACAACTGGGGATCTGCCAACTTTCTGGCCACCGCAGGTACCAGACATTCATGTGATTCACAGATATTTATACATAATAAAATCATTAAAAAAAAGAGAGAACGAAAAGAAAACCCTTTTCTGCAAAGCCAATGTTTGCAGAGCCTTCTTAAGACAGCAGATGGATCATGAGGACTGGAAACTCTCCACTGGAGTGGCCAGCTTCTATGGTTTGACTATAAAAGGGCCCGCATAAGCAGATGGGATATTCTAGTATCTTTGAGGTGGGAGACATGGCATGTAAATACTGGCCTTTCAGAGATACAGCCTACCCTGACTCCAACTCAAGGTCTCTGTTTTTGGTCTGACACCACGGAGTGACCAACACAGGTTCCCAGTGTCATAGACAGCTCTACTGAGTCCACCATTCCTTCCTCACCAAGATGGAACTGTACCTTCTACCCATAAGCCAATATAAACTTCTCCCCTAGGTTGCTCTAGTTTGACACATCTGTGAGAAAGGTAACTAATATAAGCCTGGGCATAATAATAAGCAACAACAATCAACTTGTAGACATTTTTATAGAGAATTATTTAGAATAATTTGCTATTATTATAAATCTGTCTTTGTGACACGTGTGTATGAATGAAGACATGTGCATGCCTCAGCACCGGTGTGCAGATGAGAGAAAAACTTTTAGGAGTTGCCTCTACCTTCCTACTCCATGGGCTTTGGGGATCTAACTCAGGCTGTCAGGCTTGTGTGGCAATTACTTTAACACATACTGAGGTACCTCACTGCCTCAGAAATATACTTCTAGCTTAAGGATAAGAAGAAAACAAGTATATAGGTGCTGTTAAAATCAAAAGATGGAATAAGACCACTAAGAGGCATATATTTTGGCATCACAGATCAATATGAAGTGCAAGGCAAGAGTTCACTATTGGAAGAGTTCAACTAGAAAAATATCCCACCCAGCCCAATAGCAGGCTAGAGTGACTCAACTATCTACATTAACCCAGACCTACAACCCAACAAACAATGCCACAATGTCTGACACTCAATCAGAAATAACGAGGCATGTACAAAAGCATGCAAAACTATTCCTAAAAAAGTCTGAGTCTCTTAAGTTTCTCTGAAGGAAGACCAAATGTTGTACAATAGCTGAAGTGGAAGATCATGAAGAATTACATTAGAGATATTTGGATGTGTAAGAGCAGTTTTGCATAAGTAGAATAAGAAATCGTTTCTGCTCGGGTGGGGAGCATTGTGGGAAGCAAATGAAAGCTGCTAAGCCAGAGTCAGGCTGAGAAGGAGCAGAACAAGCATTGTGGTAGAGGAACTGCTAGTACAAAGGCATGAATAGATGAAAAAGGTGCAAAATATTGACAAATTTACAGTCAAGCCAATAGAGCCTTGGGGGAAGAACAGTTCTCTCATTGTTTGGTCATTTTCCCGTGATATCCTTGAATGTGCACCAGTATATAACGCTAATTATTCTCAAGTAAAAGGAGAGACATCGACTACATGCTGGAGGCAAATTGACTCATTACTGCCATTGCCCCTGGAAGAGCGTCTCCTCAGAAGCATGGCACTCAGTCAGAAGGAAGTATTGGCAAGCTTGTGCTTTTATGGTACTGTGCCTGCTGACAGGCACTTTAAAAGAAACTCCTGATACAAAGGCACCTATCACACATCCCAGAGAGGATATCGGTCTAAATTTCCTCACATGTCTCCACTGACAGAAAATTGTAGGAAACATGTTTTTCTCTTCTCTTCTCTTCTCTTCTCTTCTCTTCTCTTCTCTTCTCTTCTCTTCTCTTCTCTTCTCTTCTCTTCTCTTCTCTTCTCTTCTCTTCTCTTCTCCTCTCCTCTCCTCTCCTCTCCTCTCCTCTCCTCTCCTCTCCTCTCCTCTTCTCTTCTCTTCTCTTCTTTCTTTCTTTTTTTTTCAGAAAAGCTGAATTACAAAAACTAAGTTTTAACAGTTCTTGATGATAATAAGTTTCTGTATTTGAACTACACCATAAATACTCACATATGTATCCTAAAACTTTTGGAAGCCATCCAAAATGAAGCTGGATGACAGGAACTTTGACATACACCAAGTATGCTGAGAAAATTTGCAATCATAGCAACCTTCCCATAGGATTAAATTCATTTCCATTAAAGAAGGTAAGCTTCTATATGTGGTTGGCAGAGTGTGTTTATTAAGCTCCATTGAGGACCAAGGAAGAAGGGGTAAGTATGCATAATTATCTTTACTTTTTCTGCCTATGTTTTTTAGGAAATCATCTCCATTTGTGTTGTCTCAGCACACAGTAAGGTTGAATGTGGAGGTTCCACTGTGGGGGATCTGTTGAAATTACCCTTAGGACTCATGATCTTTACTTAGATGGGGCATGACAAGACACTTCTGATAATCTATTGCTCTCTTGAATATGGCTGCTATCAAACTCCTGAAGAATTAATCTCTGGTGTTATTAGGTGAGCATCTTCATCTGCTGAAAACTCGTCACCAAGATGAACTGCCTCATTCATCATAGATTCAAAAGCAACAGTGCTACATGACCATGTTTGAAAACTGTGCACCAAAACATACCTTTCTTCCCTTATAAATGGATCAACTCAGATACTCTGTCATAGTAACAAGATGCTGATGAAGACAAACTCAGTAAATAGCAGGGGTTCCTTAACCCTGAAAAAGAAAATTCCCAGCAGGTCGTAGAGGCAAAAAGCCATTCAGAGACATCCCAGAGGGAGACACTTTGGCAGCCTTCCTGTTCTTTCTCCTAAGTTTCTTGCATCCAACCCAGCACACCACAAAACCACAAAAGTAATTTCTTTGACTGTGAGGAAGCCTTCAGTTTTCAAGCATGGCTTAGGCGGTTTTCCACACATACTCGGCTGGGGATGTGTGCATCTTCTCTTCAATGCTCAGCTCAGTAGACAATAAATAAACCACTCCAGCAAATTACCTCTTCCCATGTACAAAACGATACCCTGGTGCCCTCTAAGACTTCATTTCCATCACTGTAAAAATTAATTCACCTCATATAGTAAGCTATCTACTTCTTGAGAGTAATTTTGTTATAGGATCAAAGCCAGCGTGCTTCTAAAAGGAGAAATGCCTCATGAGAGGCAGCTCATGACCATAAATTTCAGCTTAAGATATTCTTTGCTTTTACCCAGGATGCTATTTAGAAGGTGACAGATGTCCCAATATTTACTAAAAAGAAAATAGCGTAAATATTGAAAGACTCTTGGTATAATTCTCTCTTTAAAATGAGTTATAAGTATTGATAGGAGCTATCGAGAAGGCTTCAAACTAGGGACTCCGAAGTGAAAGCCCACCTTTGGGGAGCTGACCACCTGAGCTACATTAAAGGCCCCGTGAAGTTGCTCCACTGAAACCCTACATTCAAAAGGCAGAGGCCACTCAGAAGATGCAATATGTGCAGATAATACTGTGCTTTAGCTAAATGACCATGGAATTCTACTGTGCATTTTTAATAACTGGTATTTAAAGCATAGTTCTTATGGCTTACAGACTCTAACCAGATGAGAATTGTTTTCTTCAAATAGTGTTCTTGCTGTTCCTTAATGGCCAATGGATTTTTATAGGAAAATGTTTCATTGTCCTTATCAAATATATGTTTTAGCTTTAAAAGGTAGCTGCTGTAGACCTCTGGATGAGCCCCTGGTGTTTACATAAATAGGGCTTTCGATTGGTAAGCAATTAGCCATCCCTGACATTTGACACTGTTGCGAATGCCATCAGAGGATCTAATTAAGTGTACTTATGCACATGACACTCCACGATGCAAGGGACTCAAATACACACACATTTCCTGCTTCCTGTATGTTGCAAAACCAATACTAGGGCAGAAATTCATTACAACCTCATTATGAATTCAGTAATGATTCCCTTTGAAGAATGTAAACCACTGGTTTCCCAAGATATTTATTTTGGCGTTCTTAGACTGTTCTTTACACTCTGCAATATTTTCTGCATCCTCAATCAAATGCGTCAGCTCTGCCACGGCCACTAGTTTGCAGTGATTAACAAAAATTAGGCCAGTGGATTTGATTAGGGTGGATTTCTATTTCAGCCTTAGAGTGTGGGAAGTACTGGGTAATAAACAAGAGCTAAGAGCTAGATCAGCTTGATTTCATCAAGATGGTGGCAAATACACAAGTGGTTTCAGACTAGCCACCTCCCCATCCCATAATGGCTGGAAATAGGGAGGGGACAAAATCACAGGTGTAAGTCTGCAGGGGTGGTGCATGTGTGTCTGTCTGTCTGTCTGTCTAATTGACTGCTTTTGCATTGTAGTTCCATGTCATCTTCTCTGAGATAACTTTGAGGCCTGCTTTCTACACCTGGAGTTAGGGGCAGTAATTCCT
Source organism: Mus minutoides (assembly GCA_902729485.2). Classification (NCBI taxonomy): domain Eukaryota; kingdom Metazoa; phylum Chordata; class Mammalia; order Rodentia; family Muridae; genus Mus; species Mus minutoides. The sequence goes on from LR749507.1 coordinate 3,862,265, forward strand.
GTTTCTGAGAGTTGTCAGGGAAACCCAGTGAAAGACATAGGTCAGATGAATAGTGAGGATGTCTGGTCCCTTCTCATCACATCTCTTTCCTCTTTTCAGTACTTTCCAATGTTTCTCTCTCTTTCTACCTCTCTCTCCCTTTTCCTTTCTCTCTTCCTCCTCTCCCTCCTCTTCCTCTTTTCTTCTTTTCATTCCTTTCATTACTCATATTTTCATATTTTAGACACTAATTAGGTATCTCACATCTATCTGTCTGTCTGTCTGTCTGTCTGTCCCTTCCCTACCTTCCCTAGCTGTCCCTACACAACCTTTCTACCTACAAACTGCTTATTGTCTACTAAAAGAATCACTTCCTACAATAATAAGTTTGGGGGTGGGTAACTAGGGTGGTAGAGAAACTATTTAGAAGGAGCACAGAATCAATTCCCAGAGCAGGAAGAGCCTCAGTTGAGTTGATAGAAAGCAAGAGGTAACTATCTAAAAGATAAACCAGGGATGAGGGAGCTCATGTACGGCAGCACGTGACAGTCTTCCGAGGCCCAGGGAAGCCTGGCATATGGCATTCTTATCTGCCTGGAGGAAGGGCAGGAAGAGAGGCTGCAGCAAAGGGATTTGACGGTAGATGGAGGATGGACTTTGAAGTCCTTTGAAGATTTGGTAAGAAGGTTTAAACTTTATCTGAAGGTCGATCAGGGGTAACAGTAGTGTTGGAAGCAGAAAAGAAGCTGATAGAATACAATTTAGGAAGGTGGGGATAGGAATTTGTCAAAATGGTAAAACCATTTTTGAGGTCTTTGAAGTTCTACAGGGAAGAAATCATGGTAACTAGACTCAGAATCCTTAAAAGTTTTACTGTCTCTTCTTAAACTTGAGAACAACCCTGGGAACTTTTGGAAGTTTCTGGCTAATCATCTAGACATATCCTAGTTTTTTATACGGGGTGTTAACATTTTATAAGCAAAAGCACCAGCTGTAAACACACACACACACACACACACACACACAATTTGTATTATATATAACATATATAATTATATAACACACATACACACAGAGAGATATACATAAAATATGTTAGTAATTATTACACAAAGTCATTTCTTCACACATAAAGAATTGCCCCTATTTCTTCTACAATTAATTTTATTATTAATTTAATGCTGTTTGCATGTTTTTTTTATTGCTACTGCTTTTGAGATTTCTCATGTATCTAAGAATTGTCTCAAACTCACCATGTAGCTGAGGCTGTCCTTGAACTCTAAATCTTCCTCCCCAGTGGCATACACCATCACACCAGGCTGGACCTATAATTTGGAGAGTCTAGGAGAGTTTAAAAAATATGCCACTATAAAGCAAGTGAAGTGCAAGGTAGCTAATGAGCTGCAATGTCCAATATGAAAAAGTTTGCCAACCCCCGACATTTTTGTAAGAAATTTAGGCATTCTAAAAGTAATTCCTCTAAACTGTACTTTTACCTGAATTTGAAATGTAAGGATTTATTCTCTGGAGTTAGAAAATAATAGAAAAAGAATCTTAATTTGTCATTATGTGTACATACACAACATATATATATATATATAT
>LR749507.1:3863945-3885233 GCA_902729485.2 Mus minutoides
GCTTATGATGTGAGCTCTCAGGGGCTGCTCCAGTGGCCTCCTGCCTGCTGCCTGCTATCTCCACTCCACCATCACAAACTCTAACCCTCTGAAACGGTAAGCCCAATTAAACAATTCTTTCTATAAGTTGTTTTAGTCATGTTATCATATCACAGTAACAGAAAACTAAGAAGAGATCTTACAAAGGAAAGAATTTTCTAACATTAAAAGTGGCTGTTATGAAACATAATGCAGAGAGGGGGGCAGGCCCTGAGAAATTACTCCAAGAAACAGATGCAATATAAAGAGGGTTTATTGGGGAGAAGGGAGAGGAGTAAGGACCTGGAGAAGGGGTAGAGGCAGACAAGTAGACATGAAGAGGAAGCAGAGAGATGGGAGTAGAGCCATGAGAACAGAGAAGAAGGCAAAAGAGGCTGTGGGGAAGAGTTGTGGTAGTGGGCAGTATTTCTATACGCAGTCCACACCTTGTCAACCTGCACCTGGCAATAGCCACAGCTGCTGCTGTAGCCTTTGCTAGGTCCCTTGGAGGAGCCTAATGGAATGTCTGGTAAGCTACCAGTGGTACCTCAGCATAGAGAGCTGATGTTCAGAAACAGACTTCGGGCACACAATCACAGTCCCAGCTGATTTTTTTTTTTTTTTTTTCTGAGAAAGGGACAAGTGAGTAGCAAGAAGCATCAGTTTGACACTGAATTCATGGAATCTCTTATTCAGAAAGCAGTGAAGTGTGATACTAATGCAGTGAAACCAGAGGTGTGTGGGTACTTGTGGAGAGGTGCGCAGTGCCGTGCCTTTAAGAGGGGGCTGGCTTCCGCCTTCTGCTAGCCCGATAGCAAGTGCTCTCAGGGACACAAGTCCTCAATTGGCTAAGGCTGATCATGTGGCTTGCTTATGTGGACCTATCTGCTGTCACCACATGGCTTACTGGGATTGGTTGGCCTAGGACTGTTTAGCCTATGGGCTGGCTTTCCCCGTGTTCTTTTAGTGAGAGTCAGTTGGTCAGGGGCAGTTAGAGTCAGAGGCAGTTAGTGAGGGCCAGGGAGTCAGGGTGAGGGAGACAGGGTGAGTTAGGTAGAGTTAGGGTAGTGTTAGACAGGGTCAGTTAGAGTTAGTCAGAGTAAGGGAGTCAGAGTTAGCCAGGGGGATTTAGGGTAGACTAGTCAGAAGAAATATATTCAAAGGTTTCCTGAATAAACTGTTAAAGGAAGAGCTTGGGGGTCGTGTCCTTCTTGCTAGGTGAGAGGCACACGACAGGTCAGGTACTACTACTTAGCGTGTTCTAAATTAAGAATTCAGTCCATGTTAGCTATATGCTTCCATGTCTGAAATCCTCCTGTGAGGCTCATTTATCACCCTAAAGGGACAATTACAAAAGAAAACAATTGTTCCAGCATGGGGCTTAAACAAGAAGAAACATCAGAGTATGGTCTTTATCTTCTGTCCACAATTCCTCTTTTTATAAAGACACTTATCATATTGGTTTAGGACATACTCTGTAGAGCTCTCTTTGTGCTCTCTGTAAAGACACTGGTTCAAAACAATCAAATACTGAGGTATTAGAAATCAGAACTTCAACATGTGAATTGGGGAGGGGGCATAAGTCATGTTAGCATATACCATATTGTAATTTTACTTTACAGGCTAGAAAGAGTGTGAGTTGTGAAGTGCCTATCCTCATGAATCTTTCTGATTTGAAAGATCCCTTATTCACCACCTTAAATGGCTCTCCAGCCCTGACCTCCTCTATCCCATACACTATTCTTCATCCCATTAGTCAATGAATAAGGATCAGCTGACAAAGGAACACTAGAATTGTTTTTGCACCAGAGACAGGGAGAAGCACAAACCCAACACACCGAGGGCTTTTTTTTTTTTTTTTTTTTTTTTTATCTCCACGACCATGGGATTATAATCAGATTCTCAGACACAGAGCACAAGACAACTTGACTATGAATGCCAAAAGCTTTCAATTAACGCTGGGAAACACCAATGCAAACAAGTTCAAAAGACAAAAGATAAACTTTGAATGCCTGTCTCCATTAACTAGATAATGAGAGGTTTTACAATTAAACACTTGCAAGGAGATAAGAGGTGCAGGAAGGAAGTGGAGGGCGTCTTGAATTTAGATCAGGCTGGCCTCATATGCAGGAAATCTGCAGGGAACTTCCTGTTATTGCAGACCGGCTATGGGAGGAGTTTCGGAGCCTTGGGGCACAGCTCAGTAATTATCAAGTCATTATTTCAGATCACCATGGCTTTTAGGCTTTTACATATTTTGGCCACCTCCACTTTCAGCAGCATACTACAAACACAGTTTCTATAAACAAAATGTTTAGTCACTCCAGAGAGGGCAGCTTAAAGAAACAATCAGAGAAAGGAGATAGGATCAAAGTATATGTGTGTGTGTGTGTGTGTGTGTGGAGGGGGGATCAGAATAAATTTGCATTCCCAGGGACTGAGTAGATCTGGTAAGGAAGCTACGAAGAAGATGTACAGGCATTTCTTTTGGTTTAAATCACACCTTATTCCAACATAAGCATTTGGATGTTCAAATAAAATCATACATTCAAAGGATTTTTTAATTGCTGAAGGGATAAAGTCCAGGATCAACTCCTTTGAAAGTTCAGTTCTATATGAAATGCCAAAATTAACTAAAGAGGCATATTATCAAGTTTTCCAATAGTGTAAAACAAAGTCAGAAAACACAAGGAAATCAGAAAAAAAAAGTGTTATATTTTTATGATATACAAATCCCAGAAAACAGCCTTTAAAGGCAATCTTAGGCATTTGCAGGATGCATGATAAAAAGTATCATTCTGTCTTTGTTGTCATTACAACGTCTCTCCTCAAAGGACCAATTAGCTACAGCTATCCAAGAGAACTTGCCTCCAACTGACCTGTGTATATAACTAAATATAGAACATTAATTCATACAGTAGAAAAGTTTCCATTAAAAGTAAACAAATTGCACACATATCTCCGCCACAGTAAGGAAATGTGAAAAGCCAACAGTCTTAGTCCTCTTGTGGAGATGGCACCTAAGCTGTGTGTCCCAAAGGAAAGGTTGCCTTTCAGTATTGTCCCAAAGATTCACTTACCTCAGAATCCCTAATTAAAGTTTATGGGTCTAGAGATGATAAATTTAAAACTTTTTTGTTTCTTTTATCTCCTTTTGAAAAGGCTAGGCTGAATTCATGAGAGGCTTCAAATTGGCAGTTCAGGAAACAAGGCCTAAATTTGTTTCCAAGAACTGGGCAAGTCCAGGCCACCCTGCCACATGGCCTGAGGCAAGGACTATGAGTCAGCAGCAATTTCCAGACCTTCCCAGCAACAGTTTCTAGCCCCCATGCCTTAGAGATAGAGCAAGATAAAGGTCACAAAGCCCCAGAACCCCCTAATGTGCTTTAAATCTAGCCTGTGAGCTCACTTGGTTGTCTCTCTATCTTGGTAATGGGAGACCCAGCATGCTGGACTTCTGCAGAACAAAACACTCTTTGTATTCACATACTATTTGAGTCTGGGGTATCATTCTTCAGAAAATCATGGACTGTTAGACTTTCTCACATAAGGGTTTGTTCAAAGTTGTAATGATTAATATTGACTGCCAACTTGATTGGATATGGGATCAACTAAGACAGCCTCTTAGTGAAGCTATATCATAGAAGGACTAACATAAAGGAAATGTCCTCTCTCTCTCTCTCTCTCTCTCTCTCTCTCTCTCTCTCTCTCACAGAGTGGACAATACATTCTGGTGGCAAAATCAGATACAAAGAACCAGGCTGATTTTACCTATCTGCCTTTGCTTCCTGCTAGTCAGTGCATCTCATCTACCCTTTGGTTCTTGCTGTTGCTCTCATCTTTTGTTTGGTATCAGCGTACAAGTGCAGGCTGAAGATTATTAGCTCTCCAAGAATCTTCCAGGACTCCATTGCCTGACAGAGACTGGTCCTCAATCTTTCCAACATAATAGAGTCATTGTTGGACTACTTAGTCGGTGCTCTGTTGCTATGAAGAGACACCATGACCAAGGCAACTCTGCTAAGAGGAAGCATTTAATGGGGGCTGGATTACAATTTCAGAGGTTTAGTCCATTATCATCATGGTGAAAAGCATGGCTGCATGCAGGTAGATATGGTGCTGGGGAGATAACCAAGAGCTCTATATCTAGATCTCCAGGTATCAGGAAGAGAGAGAGATGCTTGGCCTAGCTTGGACTTTTGAAATTTAAAGCCCATCCATAGTGACACACCTCCTTCTACAAGGCCATAGCTCCTAATCCTTCTCAAATAGAGCTACTCTCTGATGACTAAGCCTCTGGGGGTCATTCTTATTTAAACCACCACAACCATGTAGATCATATTGTGCAAACCAATCTAATAAATCCTTTTGTAATAGACATTTATCCTGTCCATTCTGTTCCTCTAGGAAATTCCAATTAGTAAGAAAGATTATCATTTAACTAAACTACAATGTAGACCACAACTCTCTTCCCAATGCATACTTGAATGTATTTAGACCTAGGAAATGGGGGTTCACTAGTGTGAAAGTTCACAAATGTAAAAGATCAAGTATATAAAGCATTACAATACATACCATGGACCGTTAACATAATAGAACAGAGAAATAAATTGCTGAATAGCTCTCTTTCCCTTGAAATCCAACTCACCAAAAAGCTTAACAATAGGTCCTTATCTTTGGAAACCATAGTGCTGCCCTAGCACAGAAGTATATTTTCAGCATTGCTCCTAATCCCACTAAAAAGCACAGTGACACAATGCCAATGCATATGTAAATAATTACTAAGCGGCAGATAATTATGCTCAAATCAATAGCTGGACAGCTGGGTTACTCTATGTCAAAACCTAGGCAATTCAATGAAGGCTCCCCTAAGGAATATTCTCAGTTGTTATGGTGAATTTCTCTGTTACTTCTGCATTTTGATTGATTAATACACAATGCACCTTGGCATGTTTTCTACTTACGATGCAAAATACCAGGGACATGTGAGAAAGCAAAGAAGGCAGTTGGGTTCTCCTACGATTTCTTAATGGAATTTTGCTTTAATCTTTCAGAAACACAGCAGATATTTGAAGTTCTTTCTGTAGCTTTAAAAAGACCTCCCTTCAATATTCCATAAATGATATGCTAGCCTTAAGCAGGATGGCTGTTTGGATGGATAGATACTCAGGAATTTTCCTGTAAATTATTCCTTTTATAATTTCAAAGGCAGAAATTGATAGGGATTCTTGGAAATGTATGAATCTGACACTATAAAGTATACTTTATTGTTAGCATATCTATATGTATTTTTGAAAACTACATTTTTTTTCCTGAGGAGGCAGGACATACTGTAGTAACTTGGTGGTGGTGGTGGGGCTTTTATGTAGAAGGAAAATAAGACATATTTTATGGAACAACAGTGAAATCCTATTTCTAATCCAGCTTCCTTTCTGTCCTGTATGGCGCACCTCTAGCTCACTGGTCCAGGTGGAAAGATTTTAACACCCTCTGTACACACCAGTACTGCAGTTCTTTCTTAAATTATCCTTCTCAATTCCCCTCTAGCTTCTCATTACTAACAACCACACTTACGGGTGGCAAGATGTGCCTCATGCTGGGTAATTCACCATGGTGACAAGTTTGCATTTGACTAGAGTGCAGTCTCAGACAGACCCAGGGATATGATCTAGAGAGGTGACCCGATATTTGTAAGTAGATCTCCAGAGGAACTGGACAGGTTCAGCCAAGCGCCTTGCTGACAATGACATTTCCATTTTGGTTTTCTTTGACTTTTATTTTTATACAAGACCCTGGCTTCCCTGGTAGCTGCCACATAAATGGATGGACTGCATATCTTTTGGTCCTTTCTGTTGAAGGGAACTTCCTGACTTTTTTCCAAAGCCATCATAACACAAGCCAATGCTTCTTCCTCTCCTCCCATCCTCACACCACAACCTGCCTGTCACAGCCCATTGTTCTGATTTGCATTGGAAATATAATTTGTAATTGCCTATAAATTAACTATAGGATTTAAATTTCTCTTCCGGTATTACTAGAGTAGTCCAATCTATTCTGCATCAGTTTCTATTTGACACGAGTATTTAAATGTAATTTTTTCATTAAAGAGATGAGGAATGAAGAACATAATTTAATGGAGTTGTGCCTAATAAAAAGAGAAGGGTTTGGGAAATAATTAGAAATGTTTTTTTTCCTGGAAAATTAAATGTTCACTTTCTCTAAAAATTCTTTTGTATGTATTCTGAGGCATGAGCCTCAGCTATCCTATAAGTTTGCTTGTAAAATATTTAAACAAAACTGTTCTTAGAACATTGAGATTACAATGGAACTTCCACTTATATACATATGTCTACAGGTAAGAATATTTCTTTCTATCCAACATTGCCTATGTGATATTGAAGCACAATGAAGCAGGGCTGCTCACTTAGAATGAACTTTAGTTTAATGGTATTTTTATACTTAAAATATTTGCTTAGTTGTGTGTGTGTGTGTGTGTGTGTGTGTGTGTGTGTGTGTGTGTGTGTGTGTGTGTGTGTGTGTGTGTGTGTGTGTGTGTGTGTGTGTGTGTGTGTGTGTGTGTATGTGTGTGTGTGTGTTTTGTAATTGCAAGAAAGGATATTATAATTTGGACTTTGTAATTCAACTTTTTTCCTACACACAGGTCTCAAATCCATGAAACAAGACTGGAATAACCAGGCAACCTGTGAACCATTATTTTCCATGCCTTGAGGTTTTGATAAAGTACCTGTGTAGAGATGTGTTTCATTGTTGACACACACCTTTTTATTTTACATCTATTTATTTTGCGTGTATATATGGGGAGCGGATGCACACATGTGCTATAACATGCAACATGTACATGCAGGTCAAAGGACAACTTGTAGATCTTTGCTTTCATCACTTGGGGCCCTGGTATTAAACTCTAAGGGGCAAGTGTCTTTATGCTCTGGGCCTTATTTCTGGCCCTGCTTGAGAAACATCTCTAACAGTGAGATCTTATTATCCCTCTGCAAACAATTAAAACAACATGAGATGCAGATTATCAAAGGTGGGTTCAAGATGAAGCATCCCTAGTACAGGTGAGCTAAAGGACATCCTATAGTGCATCCAGGTAGAAATAGAAAATGCAGAAGATTGACACTGCTGCCATCAGACCCATACTGAGTCCTCTACCTTCTATTTCTGGATTCTTGGCTCAAGAATCAGGTTCTTGGGGTCTTATGGTCATTAGAAGAGAAAGAGAAGCAGCTGTATGTATATTTTGTGAGAAACAGACACATTCACAACACAAACAGATTATTCAGTGTTTCGCACAAACACAAATGAGCTCTGATGCTTCTGACCTTGAAAATATCACAGGCCAGCCTCTCTTGTTGTAAGGCTACTCGCTGGAACCAAACTGCGACATTGAGCACATAGCTGGGTGTGGTGGCTCACGCCTTTAATCCCAGCACTCGGGAGGCAGAGGCAGGCAGATTTCTGAGTTTGAGGCCAGCCTGGTCTACAAAGTGAGTTCCAGGACAGCCAGGGCTATACAGAGAAACCCTGTCTCGAAAAACCAAAACCAAAACCAAAACCAAAACAAAAACAAAAACAAAAAAACAAAAAAAGAAGAAGTAAGACAGCTTTCACCCAACTGGTACTAATATTAACTATTAAACATCTCACTGGAAAATGGTAGCATGAGTTCTTTCTTATTTGGACATCAACTATGAAGTTCCCTAGCTTCTCAGATTTTTATTAACCTCAACATCTTTTAGCAATGACCTTCACACAGCATGATTTCCATTAACATGCTTCCTTCCTAGCTCTGTAAAAACATCTCATCAGCAATTAAATATCACCTACCTTAAGAATCATCTATAGGATGGAACACAGGACCCCCAATGGAGTTGCTAGAGAAAGTACCCAAGGAGCTGAAGGGGTCTGCAGCCCTACAGGTGAAAGAACAATATGAGCTAACGAGAACCTCCAGAGCTCGTGTCTCTAGCTGCATATGTAGCAGAAGATGGCCTAGTCGGCCATCATTGGGAAGAGAGGCCCCTTGGTCTTGCAAACTTTGTTCCCAGTACAGGGGAATACTAGGGCCAAGAAGTGGCAGTGGGTGGGCAGGGGAGCAGAGTGGAGGGAGGGTATAGGGAACTTTTGGGATAGCATTTGAAATGTAAATAAAGGAAATATCTAATAAAAAAAAAAGAATCACTTCCAACATGTCACCTCTCACCTGAAAATTTACTCATTCATAAAAGCCCCTGATTCCCCCCCACCCGTCCACCCCTATTGTAGGATTTTTTCCTTGTCCAATTACATTAGGGCAGCAAGAGGCCTGTGAATGGACAGGGAAGAGGGAGGCAGCGCTAAGAGTTGCAGGGACAGAGAGCATCAGGGAGAGAGAGGAGAAAGAGAATGGAGCCAAATGTGAATCAGCATGGCTTGAACCAGCCACAGGTAGTTATGATATCATAAAGTTAAAATAATTGGGATAAAGCTTTTATCATTATCAGTTGGCTCTGAAATTATTGTATTGGCATCTTATAAATTGTGATTTTATTGATATATAAATCTGATTGGTTAACTATAAGCTTTAAGAGTTTTGATTTTACTGGGTTACTGGGTATTTTGGTATCTAACTGTGAGGTTGGTGGCACAATTTGGCTGCTAGAATGTGGGACAGAGCTGGCTGGTTTTTAATATTTCCTGCAACACACCCCTCCCCATGCTCCCTAACTGATCCATAGCTTCTCATCTATACTGTTAAAGCATTGCACAGTACAATCTTAGTATAAGGCTCCTTCCTACCTCCAATTCTTTAATTACATTTCCAATGTCTGATTACAATTTTAAAACCAGGATCTAAGGAAAAAATATGTTATTAAAATATGTATAATATATTTCCCCCATTTGATCTTTAAATATTATTTATTTCTATTTTTAACTCTCAATCTCTGTTTTATTCAAAGTGAGTATGGTAGATCAACTTTTTTTAATAAGCTGTATTCCAGAGCATCTTAATTTGATTACCTAAAATTTTCATAAATGATCACAACCAAAAGAAAAATGACTCTGTCTATTTTAGTACATTGTTTAGCTTTTAAAGATATTTTATATCTTCTATATAATTATGTTTTCACTAATGTGGGTAGACATTTTCACATATAATGTTTATAACTATTACACATTTGTTTGTGTTAGCACTTATAAATATCTCATGACTTTTCTCTAATCATATCCTCTAGAGAGGATGTTGAGATTAGTGTCCAAGGCCCTGAATGTTTAATTATAATTATTCTTTGACCTCACCCTTCCTATGTAGAAGAGCTGAGAAACAGGTCTCAGTGTAGTCTATGGGAAATACACTGTTGACTTTTTAGCTGAAAATGTAAGATTCAAGATGTTTTTCTTCTAGCTAAAACAAGTATGAGCAGGCATATTAGCAAGACCCCTGCTTCCACCGTCATCTACCTTCCTCTTCAATCAGATAGCTTTTATTTAATGTGCAAGGCTGTACTCTGCTGGCACTTGGTCTGCTCCACTCATCGTCCATTAGCCAAGAGTTAGGCAAGAACATAATTCAATCTGTGATTTCGATTTCCCACCAGCACATCCTGCTTACCTTTATCTTCCTTTCTAGGAATACAGTGTAAATACGCCAGCTGCTCTGTGCTCTGGGAAGTCACGGGGCTAGAAGTAGGGCTTTTTCACTGAAGACGGGAGGGGGGGGATGGGGGTGGCACAGACTCTAATATAGACTCACTGAGACCTCTGCTACTCATGACCTGAGCACCAGTGACCATGGGCAGGATGCGGTTTTGCTCCGTGCACATCAAACACTGGTGGTCCAGAGTGCAATGCTCGCCTGTGAAGCTGGCTCATAGGACACAGCACACCTAGCATGGCAGGTCAGAGTGTCACAGAAGCAGGAGAAATAAATTGTCTGGACTTAAAACAACAACAAGCAAAAATATTACGTTAAGTTAAATTAAATATCAAATTAAACAAACAAAACTTTTCAGGTTGGAGGGTGGTTTGGGTTAAAGAGTCTCGCCTCCTACACTTGGCCACTTGAGTTCCATCTCCCAAACCCATATAAAGGTGAAGGAGACAGAAGAAATCCCACAGGGTCACAGAGCTGAAGTCACAACCGCAGTCAGGAGTCAGTTCTTTCTTTCTTTCTGCTGATGGCTCCTAGGATTCAAACTCTGGTAGCCAGTAAGGCTTTGCAGAAAGTGCTGGTACTTGCTGAGCTATCTCACTGGTTCTATTTTGAACAATCTTATGCTTCCATGACAAAGAATATAGAGCCTGAGAATAATAAGAGCAAAATCGTTTTTTTTAAATCAAACAAAATCCCAGATATCAAACAGATGACTAAACACTAAACTGTCTTCCGGAAATGAGGCCCACAGTTTCCACCCCTGCAAAGAACTGATTGCCACATTCTCAGGCTATGGCAGTGAAATTGGAAGGGCAGTTTATTTCCTTTAATTAGGACTGCCTATCAGCATCAAAAATTAATTTCAACCTCACTTTGATTCAACTGTAAAACATTTAATTCAAATGTTAGTCAAACACAGATAGCACAAACTTCCGTTCTGATGCACGTGCAACTTGCCTGTGCTGACTCAGGCATCATGAGAGCCCTGTGTCTTGCTACTCTGAGTCATCGAAATTATACTCTGAAATGTTTGAACAGATCTGCAACTTGCTGGTTAATAACTAGCTAACGATACACAGCCTATTCATTCTAGAATTACTGCTGACAGAGGAATGGGTTACAACCTCCATTCATGCTGACTCTCCCTAGTGAATAAAACGTTTCACACTCAAATGTGTAGAGTTTAAAGACTGGGCTTGTTAGTTAAATGAATTAATATGGTGTGAAAACTATTTGCATTTTTAACATCATCAGAATTTCTTTCACCCCCAACTGTTTAGTTCACTGCTAGTATGATTATAATTAGCAAGGGAGGGGGGAGCCATTTTATTCAACGCTAACTGGCATTCAAGAATTCTCAAATGACTTCTAAAACCTTTCAAAGCCACAGAACAAGTAGGTGGGACAAAGAAAACTATAAGCATTATTTCTTCAAGAACTACTTTTCTCTGTAGAAGAAACCATTTGCTTACATGTTTCTGACCATCATGCATGTAGCTCATGCAGATATACAGACATCATGAACTGTGTTCTTGCTTTGTGGTAGGTTCTGAAGAATGTCAAATCACACAGACAGTGGGAACTCTGGCTGAAGGATGAAGTCAGGCTAGAGCAATCCCCTAAACAAGATTATATGGGGAAGCTGTTTCTCTCAGTTGAATGTGGTAGTTCACACTTATAATCTCACCACTTAAGAGGACAAAATAGGTTTAAATGATGAATGTCATGAGGAGGGGGAGTCAGTCTATTTGCCTCTTCCCATGTGACTCCACCCACAGCCATCCCATCTGAGCTATAGTTTGGTACAGACATGCCAGGAGGAAAACACTCCAGCTAATTCTTCTCTACTGGGAGATGTTCATCTTATCATGTAAAGATGAGCTGGAAGATAAATGAATTAAGGGAGAGATTAAAAATCTGCCTTATTCTAGCTAAGCTTGGAATGTTTGTAAATTATGAAGAATTATAAGAATGTGCATACATAAAGAGACAACACGCAGAGATGTATATGGTTTGTCAGCCTTCTTAATGGCCCTTCTTTGCCGTTAAACTTCTTGCCTGACTCTTCCCTACATGAGAAGAGTATATGCATTTTTCATCACCTAAGGCAAAGCCCCATCCCATCCCAGTTTGTAGTCTAGTTAGCTAGTACAATGTTTAGCACACAGAAGACTTTAAATTCTGAATCAATAAATGAATAGAAGAGCTCAAATAGATATGATACACACTGAAAATTATATTATAATGTCTACTGCAATAACTTTAATTCTCAGTTTTATATCATGTAGCCAAAGTGATATCCTGACCCATTTGTTTCCCCTGTATCCTATTACTAGCAAAGAAAGAGCAAAAGCTACATTGACATCTAAATTGTCACTCCAAAATGAGGAGCAGTCTAAACACATATGTACAACTGGTCTAAGAATAACCACAACTTTTTTATTTCTAGAATTTTTATGGGAAAAATTATAGAAACTCAAAGCAGTTAAAAAAATCTCAATTGATAAATTCATCTTTGATTCTATCAAATATGACCAGATATCAAAAACAAAACAAAACAAAACAAAAAACCAGATACTTGAGCAAATAAGCAGCTAAGCAAATGAATCTGTTCATTGTCCAGAGAGAAAAGGAAGCACTTTCCTTCTTTAAAGGCCCAGAATTCCTGAGCAGCGGCTCTCCTGCCATTGCTTCTAAGATGGAAACGCTGGGGATGGAAGTGGAAGACGCGTTGCCCTCTGCATCTAAACAGCAATGGGGTTTATTGTCAGTAAGCAGCTTCTGTATCATGAGTTGTTATTTATTGCTGCTGATTTCTGTCTTTAAAAATCATCCCCAACCTATCCCTATAAATCTCTTTCACTTAAAATGCCTTTTCTTTGCTACTCACATGGAGTTTCAAAGTTTCCAGGAAATCACTAAAGTTTAATTTCATAGTTCTGATATAATGTATTATTAACTGGATCTTCTATCTCATGTAAAATAGCACAGCTTATGATAACTAACTAAACCACCCCTCCCTTCAAAAATCAAAAAAGAAAACCAAAACCAAAACAAACAAACAACCATCCAAAGGCTGTGTAACTCGGGTTGGTATTGAATTCACTGTGTAGCTGTTGATGATAGACAGCATCTGATCCTTGTGCCTCTACCTTGAAAGTACAGGCTCTTTCAGACACACGCCATCACATGTGATTTATGTGATTCTGAGAACGCCAGGCAACCCGTGTGTTAGGCAATCACTGGGCCACCTGAGCTATGTCACTCCAGTTCACGTCCTGAATTTTTGATAGAGAATTCTTACCCGTAATAGTCACGGAGGCAAATTGACCACCAAGCTCTCACTCTCTCTAAGTAGGATTATAAACATTGGGAGAAATAAACCCCTATAAGTTTAAGACAGATTGTGGCATTCAGGAAGGGCTATTTCACAACAAAAGTCTCATGAAAGACTTTATCCATCACGTTTCATGATAAATCTAGGGGATGTGATTGAAAGAGGCCCATGCGAGAACAGGGAATTTCGGGTTAATTGTTACCGTGGTGCACTCTGACAACGCTATCCCGCTTGATGCACTTTACCAGCTGCCTAAGCAGACTGCCACAAGTGAACAAAGAACTTCAATTTGCACAGGAGCCACTGTCACATCGTATTAATAAAGTCCTTCCTTGTTGTCTCAATAATGAGCTGTCAGATGGCTTGCTTTGATAAAAAACAACAACAAACTTCCTGGGAGAAATAGACTTGTTTCTTGTGACATTCCTTCCTTCCCCAGGGATGGGATCTTCAAAAGCTTCAGATTCTCCCCATAACATCACTGCGGTCCATTGTGGACAGGGTTTAGTGTTAAAACCATGCCAGTGGAGCTAGGCTGGCAGGCCAGTGAGCATGCGTGTTCAGCATATGTGTGTCACCAGATCTTTTGGCTTTATTTTCCCACTTGACTTCTGGGGGTTGAATTCAGGACCTTATGTTGGAGCAGCAAGGACTTTACCAACTAAACAATCTTCACAGCCCATCAGTACTGAAGTCTTTAAAGGCCATTCCCCTGGTATCAAGAATCCACGGCCTGTGCTGAGCAAAAAGTCTTCATCGCACTGTTATAAATAGATTATTATTTATCAAGATCATTTTTCTATCCCTCATGGATGCCTTCTCTTTCGATCTGTGCCCTATGTTGCCCCCAGGGCAGGACACGGGTTCTGCAGCCCATTGCCTCTGAATCTTCCCCTAGAATCCAATTATCTGGCCCCCAGCAGCCCTGTCAGTGTCCTGACAGCTGCATGCTGCATGCAGGCCCTGCTGTCAGAGGTGAGAGACAGGAAGGCTGCCTTCATTTCCTCCCCCATTCCCACTACAGCACGGAAGAGAAAGAGGTGCATGCAGTACATCCAGAGGAGTTTGTTAGGAATGCCGCAGAGGTCAAAGCCCGTGTGGAAGAAAAGGCTGAGGTGAAAATTAAAAAAAGGAAAAGTGTCAATACCGTGCAGACAGGTACGGCTGCTCTTCCACGCAGAACAGCAAGATTTGCCTCCCAGCTCTGGTGCAGCCATTGTGGAAGACAGAGTGCACACTCACACTGATTTTAATTGAGATCAATTTAGCAAGTGCCATCTTCCACAAAGTCCTCCAATTGATTGAAAATGAAATGAAGCTCTTCTAAGGGGTGGCAGGTTTTTCTGTCGCTCCCGCACTCCCCTGTCAGAGCAGTGATTATCTGAACTCTAAGGGGTGGCAGGTTTTTCTGTCGCTCCCTGCACTCCCCCCCAGAGCAGTGATTATCTGAACTTTAGGAGATTGAGAGCTAAAAGAAAGAGCATTAATTTTAATCCTATCCTAGCATATACTTTAAAACAGTGACTGTTTGAGCTGAATTTTTTTTGTGACCCTAATCTTGGACCCCAATTATTTGCCAACAATCGAGCACTTATTAGTGGATCTGAATTGCAAATAGATCTAAAATCCCATGGGTTTCATTGTGAGAAGCTCTGGACCAACACTTGGATAGCTGGGTGAATGTGTCTCCCAAGGTGCAATTGCAGTAAGAAATTCCAGTCTCATGAATGGACTTGAAGACAATGTACAGAGAATGAAATCCTGAGTGAACATGTATGTTGTGGACATGGGTACAGCCATGTTAATGTTCCCAATACCTCTGCCCCATGGGAGTGGCAACACTTTCCCTGGATTAGGGGCAGAGGATTGACAAAGCTATTCCTAGATCCAAGTGCCAACACAAAAGTGTGTACAAAAAAAAATGTCTGCTGTAGGATTATACCCCACACCCTTAACCATGAGTTTAGCCTAAAGACTATTCCTATAAAGATGAACTAAACTGCCTCCTTGTTCATCTGTGTACAGTAAACACGCTGAGCCTCAAGGGTACTGTGACTTCTCCATCAAGAGCCCATATCACCTGATTCTAACTTTACTATGCTGTGTCTTGCGGTGGCTTGAATAAAAATGGCCCCCAGAGGGAGTGGCACGATTAGGAGGTGTGGCCTTGTTGGAGGAGGTTTGTAAGTAGGCCATGAGCTTTGTGTTTTTGATGTCTCAGGAGTTCAAGTCGGGCCTAGTGACTTATTCTTTTGTCTTGCTGCCTGCCAGTCCAGATGAAGAACGCCCAGCAACTTCTCCAACACCATATCTACCTGCACACTGCCATACTTCCCACCATGATGATGATGGACTAAATCTGGAAGCCAGACCCTATTAAATGTTTTCCTTTGTAAGAGTTGCCATGGTCATGGTGTCTCTTCATAGCAATAGAAAGCCTAATTAGGACATGTCTGAATGTCCGTCCTTTCCTTATTACCTTGCCTAAACAAAGGCTTAACTCTAAGAAAAAGAATAAGCTAGAAATAGAACAGGATCCAGAGATTAAGCCTAAATTCCAAGTCAGCTCTGCTTAACTGAAGGGGTCTCAGGAGCAGGGTCTTCAGTTCAGCTAAGGGCATCTTGATTCCTTGCTTATCTAATTACAAAAGTCAGTTCTATGTGATAAGAATTCTGAATACACAATACACAATACACTGTAGCATTTAAAGGATGAAAAAAAAAGATTTATAGCTTTCAAATTGGCTATATTTTTAGACACAAATATAAAAAAATTGACTATGGATTATTGTGATGGTTTAAATGAGGGACACCTTCCATAGGTTCATGTATTAGAACCCCTGGTACCTGGTTGGCAGTGCTCTTTTGGGAGCTGGTGCAACTTTGTTGGGAGTGGGGGTGGGGATAAGTAACTCCAATAGAGTTTTGAAGGTTTATAGCTTCACTCCATGATCAGTTTACTCCCTGTCTCCTGTTTGAACATATGTGGTTGAAGATGCAATCTCTCAGCTCCTTGCCATCATGCCTGCTGCTTGCCACTGACATGGATTCTCATTAGCCTGGAACCATAAGGCAAAACGAACTCCTGTTCCTCTAGTTGCCCTGGTCAAAGGGCAGAAAAGTAATACAGCTTTCACCACACATTTGGCAGGTTGGAGTATATGGCATTGAAGAAGACTATAGAGTTCACAAAATCTGAGAAATTATCTGCAGTGCATAACCAGAGAAATATAATTATCACGGTACCTAAAGAATCTCTCTGTGTGTGTGTGTGTGTGTGTGTGTGTGTGTGTGTGTGTGTGCGCGCGCGCGCAACACTAAGACAGTTTACAGTTCAGGAAAGGGGAAAAGATACAAATAGTTACAACCCAAAGAGTACATCCTGGTGAACAACAATAAACTCCTGGGCAGTCTCAGTTTGCATGTTTGTGATTTCTATGAGTTTCAACAGTTACCTAACAGGACTCACATGTCAGTTGCTGCAGTGTAACTGGAATTGTGTGAAATATAAAAAAATAAAAAATGTGAATAGCTCTTGAGCCCACAAATCACCTAGCAAATAATAGCTGCACAAGATGATCAATGATGGGTTTTGTCATTTCTTTCAAAGTTTGTCTCTGATTGGTTGGCCATTGCACCTCTGTTCTTTATTTTATCCTAACAATAAAGCAGGAGATTTTATTGCTTGATTATGTTCCAGAGATGATCCATATGATATTTGACTGAAATTGATCATCTGTAGAGAGTCCTGGTAAACAAGGATATCGGACGATGATTAAGACAAGAGGTGGCTCAGGGAGTAAAGTACTTGCTACTCAGGTGTCAGAGTCTGAGTACGAATACCTAAAAGCCATGAATAACTGAACAGTCTAGCGAGCACCTGCATGTTCCTACTTTACGATGAGAGGCTGACATAGGAGAATGTCCTGAGGCTTAAGGCCAGCTAGCCTATTATACATAGAGGCAAACAACAAAGAGGCCTATCTCAAAAACAGAAAGACAAACATTACAAACTCAAGACAGACAGACATCATAAACTTGTATAAAATATTATGAGAAGGACATTCAAAAAGACACAAATACCATAAGTGAAATTGGTGTTTAATATAAATGAAGTTAAAAGTGACCAGGCAAGCTTATGTGACACCACTGTTATTTGTCACTGCCAGAGGAATCCAGTGGGGCAAAGCTAACCACACACACCTAGAAAACATCCTGGGGATGCTAAGGCATTAAGGTACCACAGAAGAAAGGACTCAAGATCAAAAGAATACTCAGGTATTTCACAACATTGGGGAGGCCAGGGATACACTACTGGAAACCAGGCCATACCTATTAAAGAGAGTAGCTATTCTACACAGTAACAAAAAGAGGCTTTCACCATTGTAAGTTAAATCATGGAAGCACTGTCTAAAATATTTGTTTGCAAAAACAAAGTAAAATAGTTTATTTCTCAGTGCCCCTGTGCTTTAAATTACAGGGAGATAAACTGGTTCTAGTTACACCTTTGTTCTTTACGTTTATACATTTGTAACCCACAACAAGAGGACTTTCAAAAATATTCTGGGCAAACATTTTAAAGATTCTGCAGTAATTTTCCCCATTGATTACTGAGTTGGTTTTGCATAATTTCATCTCAGGCAATCATTCCTTAAAGCTCTGTGCAAAGTGAGGCTGGCTTGTATGGGGAAAGGATGTTCCATTTTAATTAGGCCTTGGAGCAATGACAAGAAAATACAGCTATATATTTTCAGAGGCTTAAGGGAAGAAAGGATGGTGATGCCAAATGTTAGCCTTCAGGCAGAGACGTGAACTCCTCGGCAGTATTGGTGACCTTATAAATGGGTTTTAAAATTCTAATAACCATACTTCAGTCCCTACCCCTTCAGCTACCACTCCTCACAGAAAAACAGCTGTCAGATCTCTTCCCCATGCCTTATATATAGTCTTGACCACATCACGAAAGTAAAGAACACCAAAGACACTACTATGTTCTGGTCCAAGATCCTGGGCATGGAGGATACTACTTTCAATAGAGACCATAAGGCACTGTGTTTTGGAGACCAACAATTGACCTACAGAAGGTGTGAAAGGAAGATGATCTCAAAGTGGCTCACTCAGAAAGCTCCCAGACAGATGTCTAATCATAGACATTCCCTTGGAGAAGGTGATCAAGTACCCAAGGCTTGTGATGTCCATACTGAGGAGTGTCGAGTCTCCAGAGCAGGGGCAAAAGGGCATATTATGTCCTTCTACTTATGAGATCCAGACAGAAATCTGATTGAAGTGTCCAACTACATCACCTGATGACAGACACCTGCCTTTTTCAATCTGTTCCCCAAGATGTCATTCTCTCCTTGCTTCCTGCAATCTTTTACTCAGGCCTAGAGACCTGCAAAAACTGACAACACTGGCAGGTTATAAGTCCTGCAAAAAGGATCTAAGACAGTTTTGTTTCTAGATGGCCTCTAACTAAACTCCTCCAATAAACTACTCATCTTTCCAACCAAAAAGAAAATAAACATCAGATAAGCATTTAGATTCATCCATCAACAAACCTATGAGCCTATGACTCTCCATATCTACCACAGCACATGATTCCAGAGAAGTATCCAGAGAAGCAGAACAGCAAAGGTTATGAGCAACACTGTGCAGAATGGCCTTCTCTGCAAGACTCTATACACAAAGTCATAAGTTATTTTTCAAAGTCACAGATATGAGGTTTATTCTTCCCAAACTATATGCATATAAATGTATACAAATATATGTATATAAATATGACATGGAAATATAATATATTCATGCCACAAAATGTGTACATAAATATGAGAAAATAAATAAAATGGCCAGATGACCAAGGAGAGAGGGGGGAGGGGGAGGGGGAGGGGGAAAGAGGAAAAAGACAGGAAACCAACAGTCACATAAAGAAATTTTGAAAGAATGATGTAGAGTAAAGAATATACAAAGTTCAAATCCATGGAAGAACCAATAGTCAACAAATAATCTATTCAAAGAGGGAGAGAACAGGAATGGAGCAGAAAAGGTTTAATCTCTGGATTCTGTGATGTGGACTATATTTTCTCTGTGGTCAGAATAGTGAGGGACTTAGAGGTATTTGCTTTACAAAAGCTAATCTAGCTGCATGATTCATATTTGTACATTTTTTCTGAATAGATGCTGTACTGTATTTTAAAAATTAGAAATGAAAGTTGAGAATATTGTTTTAATATATGCTATAAGCATTTGTGACTATTTCACTAAAGTATTACCAAAAGAGTAATTCAGAAATGGTCTTAGGAACTCTGGTGAGCCTCCTGGGTGTCCACAAGGGTAAATATATATTTGAAATAATATTTCAACATTATGTAACTCTTCTATTGGGTTGTAATTATAACAGAAAAGCAATGGCCAGAAGATTGACTCCTTCCATGGAGGAGTTTATTGGTGTCAGGGACTCATTCATGGTAGTGACCACTGTTTGCTTCTCTGCCAGGCACCCCTCACAAGAGAATAGAAGGAAGTGGAGAGAGGGGAAGAATTCAGTCCACTTCAGAGTAATTGATGTGGCATCAGAAATTAACATGTAATACATTTATTTCCAAATGAATAAATACATATTACGGATGTTTCCGGGTGTTAATTTCTCACAGAGGAAGCAGCAGTGTGGGTGATTGACAGGAGCAAAAGCTCTTCAGAGCCCTCAACAGAGTTTAAGAGGAAAAGGAGCTCCTAGGACCAGAAAGTTTTGAGAATCTCTCCTAGGAAATGTAGGGTCTCTCCAATTATTTTACAACTGTCTCACTTACATGGAAATAAGCCTTTTTCTGGCATTTGAAAACTTTAGAAGGAGTTAAAATATTCATCATGCAATCAATTCTGTTTGCAAGTTTTATTCTAACAGGCAGACTCCTCCAATGGCCGACAGGCAGTGTTCAAGCCTCACCTCTGCCTCAGTGATTTTTTTTTCCAGGGACCAGGCAGAGGAAGGACTGAAGGCAAGATTGCAACTGTCAGTGTATTCCCTGAATGAAATATGGCTCAGTGGGGCGGAGAGCAGGAAGCAGACATGGCGTATTCACAATAAACCTTTGGTCAACCTAGAATTTCAAAGTTGAACAAAACCCCCAATTCATCTTTTCGTTGGATTTTTATATGTGCTCTTCTATCATAGGTATTAAGTAAAAGTAAAGACAACCCTTAAGAATTCCAGACTTAAATAAAAGAAAAGAATTCCCAACTTATTTATTCCATATCTCAAGAATGCAATTAAGAACCATAGCCAACTATCGTTCAATTCTTTGGACTGGTGAAAATATTTCATATAAAATAATGTTTAAAACCTGATGGTTCATTAGGGTCTGATGGTCTCAGGATGTATTTCAGAACATATTGCTCAATTAATGACATTGGCATTTTGTAAACCAAATATAATGCTGTGATCTGATTCAGATTTTTAAATACACATATATCCATTAAACATTCCAGTACTGAAATACCCTACTTGTCTATCAACAGATAAATATTTTAAAAAGTGGTCTTTATATGTAATGGAATTTTACTCTGTCATAAAATACAATTATACATTTCTAGGAAAATGAATTAAAAAATAAAATTACTGCCCTCAGCCATCACAGAAAGATAAAACTACATTGACAATCTATCTTACCCCACTCAAATGGCTAAGAGTTAAAACAAATTGACAAAGTGACAGGGATGTGGAGAGAGTGGAACACCAATTCATTCTTGATGGTAATGTAAGCTGCTACAACCACTCTAGAAATCAGAGCAGAAGTTCCTCCAAAAGCTATCAATAGATCTACCACATGCTCCAACAATGGGACTATGCACTCCTGGCACATTACCAAAAAATTCCCTAACCCACTAATAGATACTTACTCATTCATGTTCATTTCTGTGCTAATTCACAATAGCCAGGAAATGGAAACAGATTGGATGTCCATCAACCAAGGGGTGAATAATGAAAATGAGATATGCATACACAGTAGGATAATATTCACCAATAAATATAAGTGAAATTTGCAGGTAAATGGATGGAGCCATAAATAATCGAAGCAACCCCGATTCAGAAAGACAAACACCACAGACTCTGTCTCGTGCATGTGTGCTAGCTTTGGGTCTTAAGACAAATGTGTTTAAACTAGAGAACCCAGAGAAGGCAGGAAACTAGTAAGGGGGGGCATAGGGCAATGTTAAGAGAATGGCATAGACCAAAAGTAGTGTGGAGTGGGGGAGGGGATTAATGGAACTTGGCACACAC